>VZRS01001563.1:740532-922964 GCA_013398055.1 Ifrita kowaldi | reverse complement strand
GGGCCGGGGCCGGTGTTTACCCCGCACGGCCCGAGCCTGGGGCTGCCTCAGCTCCTCCGGGAGTCACTGGGAAGGCCGGCGGGCGCCGTGCCTGCCTGGGAACGGCTGTCCCGCAGGAGTTAGGTGTGATGTGCTGCATTGAGAGATACCTCAGGAGAGGGAGAATTAAACGGTTCTGCTCCAGTTTGGTTTTTTTTTTCCAGCCGACTGTAGTGTCGGGGAGAAGAGATGGAAGGTACAACAGGGCTTCATCGGGTGTTGTACTTGAACCATCGTGTGAGTGAGTTTAACTCGGCGTGAATGTAGGGCTTTAAAATACAATTTCCTTGAAGGATAGCTACCATGCTTTTTCCATAGGGTAAAGACAAAGGTTGCCACGGAATAGCTCATCTTTCATGAGCATTCGTGCAGATCATACCTTACAAGGACACCTAAGTCCGTCAGGGAGGATGCTTGGCCTTCAGAAAGAAGTCTGGCAAGTCAGAGAGCCGCTGGACTTCTAACAGCGACAGCACTCTTAAACAAGTATATGGCAGAGAGCCTCTGCTAGTGCGATGCCATGGTCACGTGGGGAGGACAACAGTGTATCTTAGAAAAGAGTGAAATTAACACTGGATCATTGACAGAATGAAATGTGTAACTCCAGTAGGCTTGTGAAGGACCCAAACTGGTAAACATAATGAAATCACAATTATTTTTATAAACAGACTGTGTGAGTAGCTTAACAAAATACGTGGAAAGTGTTTCTAGAGGAGCCATACCTATAATCTGTAGCTTTATGCTGTTCAAGGACATCATGAAAAAGTGTGGCACTATGAGATTTCATCATTACTTCCAGCAGTGGAAAACCTGTTCTTCTGACAGATTGGAAACTGCACGAGCAGTCATGACCCATAAGACCTCTAGAGCAAGTAATGTACGAGTGTTTAATATAGAGGTTCTGAAGATGAACTCCAGAGTTATGACAGGTTAAGCATTTCCTCTATAATTTCCTGGTTTCAGTTACTACTGACTTCTAGTGATTTTTACCTCTCAAGTTTACAGTAGTAAAATGACTGAAAATATTTTTTTCTAAGAATGATAAAATAGTTAAAGACATTTTTTGACATTGTTCATTCACATTTAATTCAAACCTCTTAAAGATCTCTTCTTCAAATTATTTAGACTGAGAGATATTTCTTGAAATAGACCCAAATTATGAGGAAAAGTCCTGAATTTGGATAAGTTTAAAAAATCAGGTTTCATTAAAATGCACTGAACAAATACCTTTTATCCTACTATGCTATCACTTTCTCCTGCTTAGCGCACTAGTCAGTTGCAGCACAACTGTTTGTGAATGTATTTCATATGGTTGTAAATCTCAATTCACATGGTCTAAGGTCTGGATGGTAGAATATCCAGGGTACTTTCCATAAGGCTTTGAAGATGAGTATCAGATTAGATGCCTTTTTTATTTGCTGCATGCATGTAAAGCAAGGACATTATAGAGAAAAGAAAGAAAAAAGATTATAAATAGTCCACTATAACATCAGTGCCTGAAACATTTTGTGCAGTTTTCAGCACATTATGACATCATGGGAGTCATTCCAAGAGCTGTGGAACTGATCATACATTGTTTCTTATAGATTTGGAGCTCATAGTTAGACTCCTTGGTGTTTACAAAGATGAAAACTTCATCCGAAGCTTCTCCATGCTAGGGCAATAATATTCTCTAACACACAGATTTTTTGATGTCTAATATGAGTGAAATATACGCTGCAAGTGTTCAGACACCAGAGAGTGTTGTCTGCTATCTTCTTTACCCATGCATCTGTTCTAAGGAAATGGCTTGGAGCATGTGTGATTCTATTAAACTTCGGCTAAATTGCTGGAATTTTCCACTTAGTTCAAGAGATATTATGCCGTGGCAGAGATACATGCACCACGCCTGGCTACATTAGACAATTTGCTTAGGAAGCAAAGTTAAAAAGTAGTAAAGGTAAAAGATTCTTCCAGAAACTTTCTGAGCAGGATGGTAAAGGCCTAATGTAGATGGAAGTACAGCTTCTTGTTAAATTATTCATCAAGGGCAATTATTCATATGTGCAGTACACATAGAATATTATACATACACATGTGCAAAATACATAATAAATACAGCTCCAGCATTTTAGCTGATGTGAGGTTTAATCAGCAGTTATGCTTAATTGCATTGAATAATTTAAAAAACGGAAATAACATGATAGTTTCTATCATAAGAGGAAGTAACGTAAAGTTCACAGAATTGTTTCTTAGATGAACTAGTGGGAAAAGCAAAAGAATAAACATCCTCCTTGGCTGATATTTACAGGTGGAATTCAGAATTGCGTATTTTATGCTGGTGCGGAGGAACAGGGCTCCCTGCTCCAGGACTGCCAGTGCCAAGGTTCAAGATGCCAGTCAACCCCAGAGCAATTAACTTTGTGTTCCCCACTGTTATTTGCTCATTTTCAGTCTATATTACATCTCATTATGCCGACTGTTTTCCACAAGTCTGAAGATTTTTATCACCGGCAACTGTGCTTTCCGTAGAAAAATTGCAGAAAAGAACAGTTTCTACTTCTGCCAAAACAATCCTGTACTGATTTGTGAACCTAAAGGTTCCAACACAACCTCTGAAGATTAACAAAAAGTTTTCGCAAGAACATTGTCATTCCCTTCCAGCTCTAGTTTATGTTTTGCTAGCCATCTAGTTGTCTTACGACATGCATGTAGTACGTCTACTTCTTTTTCACCCGATCTAGAATCAGCCTTTCAAATTTTTGGTCCAGTTCTCCCACCTAATGTGACCTGCTGCTTAATATAGACTTTTCGTGGCCCTGCTTTTGTTATGTTCTCCTTAAAATCTCACTTGAAATCTGCCCATGTCTGTGCATGTTTGTGATTGTCACTAGGACAGATACTTTACTTAGTGCATTTTGCCTTTGCACAGTAAGGGCTTCTTGCTCCTGCAAGCCTAGTTTATCCAGGCAACAGCGCTGTGAAGATCCATAATATGCCCGTAGCAATTTCACAAAAAGAACAGGTTTCTTGGTGTGATGCAGAGCCAGTACAGTAGCACCAGTGTGACAGTTCTTCTGAGGTATCACAGCAGGATTCTGAGCTGAACATAAATTGACACTGTTATGAGAATTTTAGCACTTTAATTTCATAAATTTTAATCATCTAAATTAAGTATTAGAAGAAAATGCATAGGTAAGTTTGTATACACACAGTCAAAGTAATAATCTATGTGAAACAAACAATGTTTGCTGTCTCTAATAATAACTGTTGTGAACATTCTGTATCCAGTAACATGAAGGGAACACCCAGGTGGTTCTTTGTTTTTTTCATAGCAGAATATACTATCACACTATTTTATTCTTGGAAGCACAGAATAAGATAACGCCAGTAGGAATGAAATGGGTTAGATACTATCCTTTCTTCCTGGCATGTTCTTTCTTACAGCATGTCAGACAGCCAAATATCAGTCTTGCAAACATGTTTTTCCAAATGGTGTAAAATTAGAAAGATTGCATCTCCTATCACATGTCATAAATCAACATCCTGTGGTCACTGAAACTGAGTCAATGTAAAACCTATGCCAGTTTATGTCCCAAATGTGACTTGGAAAGAATAAAATTAGTAGACCCTCTTCTGCACAGAATTTAAAAGAAGATTTCATTGCAGATTAGCAGAGTTTAAGTGAGAGTAATTATATCTAAGATCATGTAGTTATATGCTTGTAATGATCACCCTGGAGTTCAATAATATTCTGCATTTTCTTCAATTACTGTTTATCCTGAACCCATAAAATAAAGTGTTAATTACATGTCTGTCATTAGGTACATGTTCTGTACACTATATATAGCCTGTATGCAAGAATTTACATAGGGGTACAGTGCTACAATAAAATTTAGACAGTGCAGTTCTTCCTTGTATAAAAACTTCTGTTCTGCAGCTACTGAGCTCATGTCTAAGTGTAATCTGGAATCATGGCTGTGCCAAAGTCTGGAAATCTACACTTCTCACCCAAGAACAAGAAACCATCCCTGTCTGAAGCATCCTTCCTGGCAAAGCTCAAAGCTTTTAATTTCTCTTTTCATTATTTAATGGGGGGTGGGCGGGATTATTAACACTAAGGAGGAGCTATGGATCTCATGGCTTATATTTTGGGGAAAAATAGTTTGCTTGTGTTTTCATGTTCCTTTCTCCTTTGAGTTTTTATTGCTCTTCTAATCTTTTTCTAATGTACTCTCTGATAAATTCACTAGAAATTGTGGGGAGGTACAAACCCAGAAGAAACAGTTTTTTGAAGGTGGGTTTCTTTCCCCTTTGGTCATTTTGGGGAGCAATAACATATTATGTTTCTAAATAATGTTGGTTTAAATTAAAAGAGCACATTAAATAGCATTCTCAAAATAGAATTTCCTGGTTTTCTCAGTCTTCTAATACGTTATGTCATTATGTAACTATTTACGCGTACTGTATGGCTATAATGTATATAAGAATATATCCATCTCTCACACTTTTATGCATAAATGGAGATGTTTCTGGTGCCTTCTTCAGCCTTCATTCTTGCAACCGAAATATCATCCGTTTTTAGCCAATGAAAAGGAATCAATAGGAAGGTAATTCTAATTTTGTTAATAATTTATGTTAACCGTATGTCAGTCTCAAAAATCAATGCTGTTGCAAATAGTTGGAGAAAATCAGTTCTTCAAGGTTTTTCAAAATCTTTTAAAGTAAGATTCTAGGTATTCCATGTTCCTGATTTATTCTGAATGAGTTAATACCTGAGGGCTTAAAGAACTCCCTGGAACAAAGACAGGGAAATCCTTCCTTCTTATTAATATCCAGCAATCCACTGTATAATTTTCCAGTAAACTTATAAAACCAGAAAAATTTCATCCCCTGTCCCTACCATGACAATCTTTGCTGTGAAGTTCAGTTCTGTGATATTTAATACCTCTGTTTCTAAAGCAACAGGCAGTTGTCTGGGAGAAATTTTAGTAGCCATAGCGCTACTCTGAAACTTGAGTAATGCAAATAATTGTTAAGAGATTTGTCTACCTGAAAAAAAATCTTGGCATTATTTTCACACTTTCATTTTCAAAAAAAAATGAAATTTCAGTGATACAGCAGACTTGCATTTTTTCTAAAGAAATAAAGAATATTTTTTCCTTGGCTGCTGAGACAACTAATTGTAGGTGGGGGAAGGATGAAGGTAGATGGCACAAACACTAGGAAGAACATGAAATTTCTGCTAGGGTGCATTACAGGTATTAATCAGATACTAGCTACCAAAGGTCGAAGTTTTTGGCAGGTTCTGGAGAAGTAACTAATTCTTTTGTCTTTAGAGACAATAAAAATAATATTCTTCTATGGGAAAATATTTACATTACTTTAAATGCTGATAAATTAGTGATAAAAGAATTTGGCAATCAACGCAAAACTCAGTTGGATTGACCATTCTCCAAATGGATATCCTTTATGCCAACAGGTGAAATGTATTTTTCTCATAAATATTATGTGAGGTGATGATGTAGTAGCCTGAAGAAGCTGCAAGGATAAAAGGCAGGGGGAAAGGAAACAAAGAAAGAGAAAGGGAAAACTTTCAAGGTCTTCCAATTATGAATATTGAGCCTGTGTACCACAACATCGTTACAGTAATATCTCAATTTTTACTTTCTGTCTGCCTTTCTAGTACACTTCTTAAAGTGTATCATAACATAAAGCCCAAGATTTGAATAGTTACACAAGACACAAAACACCATCCTGCACTTAAAACTAAAGCTTAAGCTAACCATAATGGAAACATCTTATTTGAATTGTGATTATGACAACACAAGTGCAGGACTACAACTGTTACTAGGAAAACTATTCATTGTGAACAAATGATTAGAATCACAGTGTATGCTGAGTTGGAAGGATCATCCAAGTCCAACTCCTGGTCCTGCACAGAACACCCCAAGAGTCACACCCTGTGCCTGAGAGTTTTGTCCAAACACTGCTTGAGCTCATCAGGCTGGTGCTGTGACCACTTCCATGGGGAGCCTGTTCCAGTGTCCAACCTCCCTCTGGGTTAAGAACCTAATTTAGCTTTTTATGAGTCAAAAATTGTGTGCTAAGTTGTTCACTAACATATTTTTTTATTCAGGATTGTTAACAAAAGATAGGGCAATAGTTTTCAGACATACGCACTTAGGTTTTGCCTCACAGCTTCTATGGTGTCTGTGGCGTCATGTAAGTGACAGAGTTTTGTTTCTGCTGCCTCATTGGGTGACAGAGTCAGGAGGATGAGCACTACATACCATACGTAAGCACAGATAACCCTGTGCGCATGCCAGTGCAGATAACTGAGATGCAGATGTTCCCCGCATACTCACAGGAGAAATCTGAAATTCACAGGCCAGCATAAACACAGGCCCCCAGATTTCACAGTTAATTAATAATTTCTTTAATATAGGATAATTACACAGGTTAAATACTTTGTTTTTCTTTATAATTGTGATGAGTTTATTCCAGGTTCCCTTTAAGTCATTCTAATGTCCTCTACATGAGCTATTCTGCCTGGAAAGGCATGCATGAGCTATAATTTCCTTTTGACATTAAAAGCCACAAATCTAAACATCATTGCACTATTGCAGAGGAAAAAATGTTTGGCTCTTAACTCAAGATTAGTCTCTGTAGCCATTAAGAAGTGAAAGCTCCATGGAGGTAACCGAACCAAAACCCTTGAGATTACATTCCAGTCACAACAAGCACTTAACTGTTGTAGAGAAGGTATCTGGGAAATGATAAATAGTAAATAACTGACAATCAATTGTCCGTTTCACTAATATGAAGGAAAATACTCATTAACACAATTGTAAAACAGAAACAAATAAATTAATTTATTGAAAAACAATAGTCATTCTAAAGGAGTAGCAGATCTCCTGAATTGGAGTCTTGTATCACACACCAGGAACAAATCAAGACATTAACAGTACTTACGGCCTTCTTGCTAGAGCACAAATCTTATATTTGCTATGGTTCAGTTGCTTCTATAATTAAAAAGAAAACTGTTTTCTGAAGCTCTGTGAGGAAACTATATTATATAAATATTTAGTTTAGGTACCTAGTATCTCATGCCATAGCACTAATAAAATTCCTCACCTCTGGAAACTGGAAACAGCATCTGTTTGTGACTGTTCATTGAACAAAATAAGGACACATGCTGAAACGCATCTAAATCAAAATTTATAGAGTATAATATGCTGAATTTTTAAAAGGAAGGATATGGGGGTTTGTGTTGTTTTTATGAAGACAGGTACAATTTGCTATGCTGAACTGGACCTAAAGTCTGTTAGAGCTAGTTTCTAGTCAGCTTCCGTGGCAAGCAAAGACCTGATGCAAACGGAAACTGTCTAGTTGTTGCCTCATTTTCAGCCACAAATTTTTGATCTTGGTTGAATATCTGTTTCACAATCTTTTGTACAGTCGATTTTTTAATGAGCTTTCCTATTGTGCACAAAATTCTAATTTAATCTTGCTTAAAATGCAATGACTCTAGTTGGGTCCAACAATACACAAATCATTCTAGATATTCTATGTTTCATCATTGTTTCAAAAATATTTTCCACCTCTTGATTGGATCATTTTGTACCATCACTAAAATCTTAGATGTGACTATTCGGTATTTGGTAGAACTGTTCACATAATTTTCAGGAATACTAGCTCCTTCCAGACCTTATTCTTCCTGTTCAGTTCTCCCTCCTAGATCATGGATTCTGCTCTACTTCTTGTGGCTTGGGCTGATTCTATAGGTGAAGTTCCTTTATATTTCCCAGAACATGGCATTTTAAAAAAACAACTCTATCGTCTGTGTCAATTGCATGGGTATTTCACCAAGTGACCTGTGAAAATGAGCTGAACTGTTTCCTCTTTGCATCATCACAAATTCTCAGCTAAGGTGCTCCTGCTTTCCTGACAGCAGAGACTAATTCTGCAGTCACTGAAAGAGAAAGACAGTACCAGGTAATATATCAGGTTATTTCCCATCTTCATTTTTGATTTTCTCTCTTTGATCTTAATAGTATATAATATTAATCAATATTATAATATCAATCATAGTATTGTAGTATCTTTCGTTTAACTCCTTGTAGTGCACAACTTTTTCTCAATAAACATTGTACAGCCTGTTAAGTATGTTTATATGACACTGCATTGTGTACCTTATGATACAGCAAAATAATGACATAAAAACTGTATCCTTGAAATAACGATTGAAAATTGGTGTTAGTGAGTCACTCCGAGCAGTATGACTTTACTTCATTAAAAGCAAGAAAATCACTCTTGTTCCACTTAGATGATCCACTTAAGATCATCTTCTCTTTGAGGTTACCGAGGTCATTTCAATAGCTTTGGAGATTTTATACCTCTAGTTCAGTTGGGCTAACCTGCTGGTAATCACAGTGTGAAAAGGGCAGCTCAGGGCAGGATGATTCGGTCTGAGTAGAGCGAGTGTTCTCACACCATGGGATGACTGAAGCATCATCCACTTTCAACATTTCTAACAGGCCAGCATACTCCTCAGCAAGGAAGGGAAACTGCACTGCAGTGTCACCCACCTAGACATTAGAGAAATCCATAAATGTACAGATATTTATAAACCACATATGAGTAAATTTCCACATGTCGTTTCAAGGCAGACATGGTTTCACTTGAAACACACAGCTTTACACTAAAGCAGAACCCCCAGGCTTTTCTGCATATCACAAACGGGGATTCTAATTGTCCAATTAACATTTGATTTTTTTAGCAATACATCATGATTTCCAGCATTAACAGCAGCACTGCAGCTCAGATTTCTCTGACAACTCTGCCTAATCTGCTTATTAAACATTTTTGAAAGGCTTGGTTCCATGCTTGCCCCTTAGCATGTCTAGTCACCAGCAAAAATGTGGGTGTAAACATCTCCCACAACAGACTGATAACGTTTTTACACACTCATTATCTAGATGTTTATCACTACAAAGCAGCAGAGAATAAGGATTTTATGCTTTGGAACAATATTGGTAGATTTTGAGCTAACTGTTACAGGAAACTATCAAAAGGAACTCATAAACAATTAACAATGGGACACTGATGTTTCTGCTGATTTAGCAGAAGGCAACAATTTGTTGGTGATTCACTGCTTGTCTCCTAACAGAAACACATAATTGTCTAATCCATTTCAGCCCCTGCCTAGGGATCCTTAAGGATAATGTTAACATTCTTCACCTGTCTTACCACACAGAATAGGTGTAATGAGAGACTATACACAGATAGATAGATAAGACTGGAGGTATACCCATCAGCATTAACGAGGATGAAGATCACAGTGCAAATAGAGCAGCACCAGCTGCAACATCTGCTCTGAATTAGACTTTAAGAATGACAGAACTAAGACTGCTTTTCTCCTGTAGCAGAAATGTGCTTTTATTACTGGTCAAGAAGACAGGCTTCCGTTTAGGCCACATAGCAGATCTTTCCTACTGACAGCTGAATTTCTTTTTAATTAAAACCAAGTAAGACCATAAGGAAGTGAACTGTTTTAACATTTTTTGCCCAAATCAAGTAATACTAGCTTTAGGATCACTATTTCCTGCAGTGATATTGCTACTGCTGATAGTACCTCCACCCCAGCTTGTATGACCAGTGGTTGGTAGTTGGGTTCTTTGGCTGTATTTTCATGTCAGATGGCTACAGGGGAAAGAACTGTGACTTTTGTATGCAGTGGCCCCTACACTTTGAATCTGCTCTCAGAATTCATAAATACAATTGTTCACAGGCAAGATAAAACATTCAAATGAAACATTAGTCCTAGCCAAGGACAAAGGAGGTCGTTTAATGAGTTTTGACGTGAAGTTTTGTCATTCAAATAGTCACATTGTAGTTCCTGTCCCATTAAGTGTGATTCCTCATTGTCCTTTCAATGTTATTTTTGCAAGACATCATGGTTCTGTTTCGATTGCAGGTTCCCACAGTCCCTGAAGCTCATTATCCTTCACCACTGGTGAAAGAAAGAAACAACCTAGGAGCTAAATATATACTGGATTTCAAGGAGGTAATTATTTGTAGTGATATTTCCATTCATTTATTTTCCTTTGTGGTGCATTTATAACCACCCCTTCTGGCTCTGCCCATTCAAAGTGCAAGTGCAGCTGAAAAGTACTATTTAGTCCACTTGAACTGGCACAGAAAACTGGCTTTATAAAAAGAGACGAGTTTGTTTCCTTCATTGCATATGGCAAGATGCACGACTTTATTTTTTGCCAAACTAAAAACAAAATCCCTCAAATTTATGTGATATACTTATGCCACATTCTCCAAATAGTGGAGAGCAAAGTCTTAGATCACGCTTTCTGTCTGCTGCATTTAAAAAATGAATGTTAGAGGAGATTCCTGCATATGGAAGACATCTTGCTCTCTAATTAGGGCTGGGAGAAATTTGCTACGAGAACATTTGACTTCTGTCTAAGATTATGTTACATTTTTTGGTATTGAATAAAATTGGTCTTGCTATTCAGAGGTACAAAGTAAGTTCTATGAAGAATCCACGGTAAGAAACCAACCAGGCAGATGTCCAAGTGGTTTGGTCATTCCCCAAACACTCAGTGAGTTTTTGTCTGTCAAATGACCAGGGAAGTATATTAATTTTGAAAGAAAAGGAGGGACAAAAGTCTTTATTTGAATATGACAGTCTATAACATCTGGATTAAGAGTTTCAAACTATCCACTTGGTTTCCCAGTGAAAATTAAAATGCTTTGACTCTCATTAACTAGGAAAAAAGGAAAAACAATAAACCACATTAAGCAGAACAGTAAAGGACTTTCCATTGCCTTTTCCTACTGTCTTTAGGTTTTTATAAGGGAAAACTTCACTTTGAGTGAAAGAGAGCACCAAAGTTACAGTTAGCTGAAATCAGTACTACTAAATCAGTACCACTTCCTTGTAGCAAACCAGACCGACACAGCAAAGGGCAGAAAAGCATGGAAATTAGAAAGGAAACATAACCTCTATTCTATTTCAACTCGCTTGCACTTGGAAAAAGACAGACCCAGCACATGGTCTTATCAGCCACTCCAAAACCTGGCAAACTCCGAGCAGTGTCTGATGACTACAATGCTGCTTTTAGCTGCCCTTTTAGTCATGGGTTCATAGCAGGGAAACAAGACATGCCGCAGCCTTAATCAGCTAAGTCACACCTCCTGGGAAAACACCCACACACAAAGGTCAGAAAAAGACTTCTAAGAGGAGGGTAGAAAAGAAAACGAGATAGGAGGTGATGGTGAAACCCAACTGTTGTACATTATATAGATACCGTTTGGTGTCATGGATTTAGCTTAACTCAGGGGAATGATAACACCCTTCAGTCTCTCCTCAGTGGAGGTGGATAGATCTGTCAGGATTAGATGACAACTGTCCATCAGCCTCACCTGTCCCTTACCTTCACTTCAACATTTGTAGGCCCAAAGAACCAGTGACAGGGGGAAAGATGGTGGATTTACTTATGATGTTTAATTATTTTAGAAAGATCAGTCAGTGATGTATTTTGATTTGTTTTTGTACATTGTTTGCACAGTGGAGTACTTTACATATTCTGCTTCCCTATAATTAGAAGAAGAAAAAAATCAGTCTTAATCAGACATGGCAAAAGATCATTGGAATTGTACTAAAGGAAACATTTCAGCCCAAGCTGAGATAACCATGTCGTTTCCTTAAACCCTGCAACACTCAGTAACTGCATTTTTCAAAGTACAAAAAGCCTATTTTTCTCAGCTTTCTTAGATTATCAGGTTTGCCCTTGAGCATACAAAAGTCACTAGTTTAAAGTCCAATTGGATTTGTCTTTGATTTGTTCTTGATCCCACAGAATCTTGACATAATAAAGATTAGATCTAGAGATAATAAAGATTTTCAGCCATCCTGGTATTATTGCCAGTTGCAGCTTCCTTAGTATTTTGCTGAGATTTATTTGTATCTGTCAGTTTCCTTCAGGATATTACTTCATGTCAAAGAAACTGTGTCGCAAATTTTAAAAACTAGTTATCAATCCAAAATTACCTTTATTAATTTTTTTTGCTATTAATTCTTCTTAGTTTGTTAAGAAATCCTTTTAAGCATACATAATTTAGGATATTATTACTAAAGGTTCTGCAGAATGCATAATAGAATTTTGTTTGCATACAAAGGGCCTGTTCCTACAACTCTTGTTCTTCTGGGCGGCTTTGTTATGATATGACTGCAAAAATGAGACTTTTTTAATGTGATAAAATATTTGTGAAGAAGTTTTTGACTTATGAAACTGAAATATACAAGGATCAAATCAGGTGCAGAAACAATGGCCCAACAACTGAACATGTGTCAAGAATAGACAAGTCATTTGACCTTAAAAAAAACTATATAAAATACATGAGTCCCACCTTTTTGATCAGAATATGAATCACACAAACTACATACTCCTGAAAAAGCCCTCTCTCACTACATTTAGTGGAATACGTCCAGTGTAGATTTCTCAGGGAGGCTGTGCTCCCATCTGTGCTGACATTAGCAGCAAACAAAAGTCTCTTCATATGCTTGCTACCCATTTTCTAAAGTGAAACAGAAGTCACTCCATGACGGGGAAAGGGCAATGCGACAGCCACAAGCAGGTGTGGAGCAGCAGGTTACCTCTGTGGGATGAAGGGATGTGTTCTGTGGGGAAATGAAGCAACAGGGCCTGCTCTGGGTCACTTGGAACCACACTGGCCAGGAGCACCACACCTGCCAGGTCTGTGTCTCCTGGTGTGCTCAGTGTGGCAGCAAGAATTTCCTGCAAGTGCCTTCACAGAGGTCCTTTCCACAGAGAAATCTACAGTGACAAGGAAAGCAGTTCTAGCCCTGGATACTCAGTACACCTGGGATTTGTTTTCACATGCCATCCCAAACAAAGAGTGCTTGGACTGCAAAGTTTTGTTGCAGGTAATTTAATTATATATTCGGTATAATTTGGAAGTACATAGATACACAGGGCTGTAACAGAGCCATCGCCAGTGAAGACAACCAATGCCAGAAGGGAAGCAGCTGGTATAGGAGCATCCATGAGAACACTGTTGCACAAACACACTTAATCCCATTATACCAAACAAGACTTTCAGCACAAGATGAGAATTTCAAACATTGCACTGTCATGGGAGGAAAACCAAGAGACCCAAGAGGGTATCAGCCATGCATTACTGCCTTAAAAAAGCAGGGAGTTTATTAATTAAATGCTTACAGGACTAAAGAAAGTGAGATGCACTTCAGACTTTCAAGAACAGTAAAAAATAAAATCCCCATTGCCTTGCCCACGAGGCCATCAGAAGCTGAGATGAGGTGAAGATTTCCTTTCTGATCCTGGGGGGGCTTTATTTTCATTTTGATCCTGAATATTCATATAAAACTCACTGTCCAACTATCTGATGCTTCTTGATATCTCCACTAGTAGCAATTCATTCCTGGCTAGTTATATATCTCTCATTTACCTAACAATGCTTTAGAAGAAGGAAATTACAGAATTTAAGTAGGGGAGTGAGAGGTAAATGTTTTGCTCATTATAAGAAAGACACTGGTGCAACATCCAGGTACATATATCACAAAAGTACCAATCCCCTAGGTCTGTACAGCACCACAGGCATTTCCAGTGGGGAGCAAAAGTTCCAAGCAAGATCAGGCTGTAAAACCATTATGGCATAGTTCTGATCTAATGGATGACTCCTGAAATGTTCCAGTGAGATATGTGCTCCCTATGATAAGATAGCAACCCTTACACTCCGACTATTATTTCATCTGGAGCAAACTGTTCATCTTGCCCAATGAACTGTCATCTTACCCCCTTCTGCTGTTAATTCTATCTTTGCTTTTCCTTAGAGCACAGAAAGACCATCACACCGTCTATTATACTGTTTTGCAGGAAGACAAACAAAAACTTTTAAGAAAACCACACACACAAAAAATAGAGGCTTGTGTTCCATGAGTTTGCACCATGGATTTTATAGTGAGTTACAATTTGCTGTTCAACTTACAGATTCTAGAGTATATCCATTGGCTGGAGTATAAACAGTAAATCCTCTTGGTGCCAGCCATCATGTTCTCTCATTCCTTGAGCTGCCAGAGAGATAAAAATGTCCTGTAACAACAAACCACATGTAAGAAAACATTGTAAGAAATCAGTTCATGTCTGTGCCTTATGCTTAAGTTCCTCTGCATCAATGCCAATTGAAAGCAACATATCAGTATTGTCAGATGGTCATATTTAATAATAGTAGATTGTGTTATACAATCTAATGCACCAAGGCGTGATCCTAGGAAAATGCTGCTGTCTGGAAGAGTCAATTGCTGCCTTGCAAATTCTGTGTAACCTCTCCTATTTTTTGTTTCCCCTCAACACTAGCATCCAAGCATCTCTGAGAGAAGCCATATGCTTTTGACTAATATTTGTTATATTCAGCTCATTTGAGAGGATTAACTCTCCTCCTCTCTCCATGGGTCAAATAGCACATGAAATTACCCTGAATGGATTTGACACTTTTTAAATACAAACTTTTGTTTAAGGGATTGAGTGTGCCAAACACTTAGAGTGAGAAATTTTTCCTTGTACATCAGCCCCTGCCTCCTGGAAAATTCATGTCAGAGTATCAGATGTGAGACAAGGATATCAAAATATTTGAAAATAGCACTAATCTCTTAGGTTTTCAAATGACAAAATATTTTATGAATTAGGAAAGTTGTAGTCTTATTTGATAAAAGATCAACTTCTAAAACCTTATAGAGGCGATGTAATTATGTAATGCTTAACGACCAAGCCAGGAGGAAGTTCCTTGCCCTAACAAACTCTAATGATTGTTCTTAGTGTGTGCATCATAGGAAGCAACAGTAGAGCCTGATTCTTAAAGTAGTTTTTGAAGCAAAAGGTATTTGACAGGAGGAAAGTGTGAAACTGTGACTTGCCTGACCATGGAGCTGTTCACCATGGGCCAGAGGAGAAGCAGTAGCGCCAGAGACACCAAAACAGTGGGAGAGATAAAAGTGCATAAAAGAAGGTTTGATAATTTCAAAGGGTGAGGAAATCACAGAAGCTTACATCTGAACACATATTTTGCTTGCAGGATGAGTTTCATTGTACAGATGGTAACTATTTCATCTCAAAGATCATTACACTGTACATGCTGGCTTCTGCTCAACAAATACATTCTGTTTCTTTCCTACGCCCGTGAATTTCCCATTTTTCTTTAATAGGAATTTTAAGACATTAGAGCTTACATAGTCCCAGACACAGATCCAAAATTACAGCTGAAATGTAGCTCCAAGCTGTTTTCTGGCCCTCCTCCACCCAGGGAGAGCTCTGGCTAAGTACAGAGGTATAAAATTTCCTTTAGGTGACCAGAAGGATCGTATATTTGTGTGCCTCCTGACTGGTAATCCTCTCCAGATGCTCATACATGTATTAAGGGATGGCAGTAGACATAAAACGGAAGAGCTGAAATCTAAAAGTCTGCTCTGCAACCGACGGAATATTTCCTTCTCAGTCTGGTCTTTCCTTTCCCTTTCAGTGTTATGTAAAACAACCTCATAGGTTCGATTGCGTTTAGTAGTCAGCTATAGGGGATATTTTTGGTACAAAAATTTCAACACTATCTTGAAACAGTGTTAAGCTAAGGACAGCCAGTGACATGAACAAGTGTAACTTGACCCTATTTTTCCAAACAATATAGATACTGAAACAGTTAATCTCTCCTGCTGTATCTATGTTTTCAAACTAAAACTGCCAAGAGGAAAGGAATGCAGTAAACATCTTTGAGTATACAAATACTGCAGAGAAGATGGCAGGTGACAAGTTTCTTAAAAAGTTTTAAGAAATCCAGACCTGGAAAATCATCATCTCCTAAATTATCTCCTTATCTGTGACTACTTCTGCGTTTGTCTCAAGTAGCATTTGTCTTCTTCTCATATTCACGTGCAATTTGCTGACTTTTGGTAAAAGAAAATATGTTATTTCACATTGACCCTATAACAGAAAGACACACTTAAAAGAATCACAATAAATACACTAATGCTATCTAGACTTCTGGCAAGTTTTACAAAGGTGCTGAAAGCCAGATAGGTACATCCTGTGTGGCAGTGATGCCTACACAAATTTTCTGATAAAATTTAAGCCATGTAAAAAAATAACTTTAGTTCTATGCTGCCCTTCACAGTCACCTGAGCCAAAGCAGCTCCCTGAAAACAAGCTGTAGGACATAGAGATCCTTTCTTTTTAAGAGCTCCCTACAACTGGGTAAATGACAACAGTTTTTGTTTCTAGCCTGAGAATGTATGAAGACTGACAGAGAAAATCTTCATCTCTAAGGAAATGTACTCTTTTCTTTTACTTTAATGGAAGAAAATTAAGTCCAGTTAAAAGAAACCTTTCAGCACAAAGACGACTTATTTCCTTCAATAATATTATTCAGCATTTAAAAAACCAGTTTAACAAGAACACAAAGACCTAATTTCAGACCTGGATATCAGGTGGATATGCAATTAACAGCCTGAAGGGAATTACTGTCTGAGCCTATTTAAATGACGGTTGTGATTAAGATGTTTGACTGTCCTGTTTCTTTCCTATTTGGACTTATTAACAGCCCCATGTATCAGTGATTGTATCTAGGTAAAGGGACTATCAAACCGTTCCTTTCCATTTTCAAAATGTACTTTCTAGGGTTGACACACTGAAGCTTCATATAACCATGTAAAATTTTTGCTTACACATTTTTAGTATATTTATACCTATTGCTGCTTCAGATTGCCTGTTTTTTTCTCCCACTCAATATAAATATTTATTCATTATCCAAGATTAAATTCTACCTGCAAAGGTCATTGATTTTTAGCTTTGATCACCTTTAGTTTTGTTTCTGAATTGTCAGCAGTAGTCATATATATGTCACCACATGCTGAAAAACTGATTGCTATACTCCATTTATAGTAAGAATTGCATCTAGTTGAAGGTATTTTTGGTGACTGGTTTCAAAATTATACTAGATATCATTTTGATTAGAAATAGTAACTTGTCACATACTGAAGCAAAAACCATGTTTCTCTTAAATTGAGAAGGTGGCTGGCTATATATCCAGCTTTGATATTAAATCCTGTCTAGTCAGCCTTCAGAGTAATTTTCCTGAACTTGAAGGGCTGTATGAGAAGAGGAATGCCAAGCTTCCCAGGCAGAATATTCAGCACTTTTAGCCTATCATGTTTTGATTTTTACAAGATTTTTTTTTTTTGCTAATAACTGGCCAACGTGAGGGCTCTGTGTTTGATTTACTGTTAGCCAGTTTAAATATATAGTACTGTAGAGACAGACTTGAACAGTAAAGATGCCTACTCTTCAAAATTTGTTAAAGACAACACAATTACGGCCATACACTCACCAAGACAGAACTTTAGATTTGTTTGGATTTTATGCCGTCTTTGACTTTCCAGCTACTGATGAATAGTTGCACAGTGGGAAGCCCCTGCAAATCTAAATTCTTAAGGAAAAATCTCATTGCTTTAGTTCTCAAAAGCTAACTGTAGCATATTAAGTTTTGCCTCCCAGCAAACTTAAGTGAAGCCTCCTTATAACTCTATGAGTTATAGGAGTCTAAGAGTTTCTCCTCTTGTATTCCTATAAACATTATTCAGAGGTCACAGAGTGACCCTGAACAGATTCTGATGACTGAGAAAGCTAGGAAGAAATGCCTTTAAGTATTTTCCCTGCTCTTGCCTTTCTATCAGAGCACAACTCAGCAAGAATATATTAAAGAATGGAATTGCAAAATTCAGGGAGGGGAAAACTGTAGCCAGAGGTTTTCAGCTGTGTCATTGTCTGCAAGCACATGAGAAGAATCATACTATCTATAGATAATAGGTCTTTCTGAAACAAAATCAAGTACCAGCTAAAGACAGGTATTTTAATCCTACAGCCTACATGGCTTTCTCAGAAAGATGCAATTTAAATCGGAGGTAAAGGTATTATACAGAATTAACAGATAAGGTTCTCTAATCTTCTTCTGTAAAAGAGATTAGAGTAAGTGATGATTTTAATAGTCTCTTCTGAGCTTAAAAACCATGAAAGTCTTGCTCTGCTTTTTTTTTTTTTCCCAAAGTTGATCATCAAGAGCGCAGTGCCTCTTGACATTTTTGGACAAGTCCCAAAATAATACAGATACCGCGCAGATTTTCAAAACTTAGAGCATTAGCTAAAACTTTTGAGAAAATGTTGAAAAACTAGCCCCTCCGAAAGTTTAGGTAATTGGATGTGTATATTAACAAGATTTTTCACGCACAACATTTGTCTGTTCTTACTGCACTTGCTGTTTTGCTAACTCCTAGTGTGTCCATCATGCTGGCAATGCTCATGTAAACTTGTTTTGCAGCAGCTCAGTTTTTATCTGGTCTTTGCAGCTTGGGGGGGCTGGGAATGCTTCTCTATTTATTTCTCTTCTACAAAACCACAGAGCCTCTTCCAGCACACAGAAACTATTAGAGTGATGAATTATCCATTCCCTCTGCTCCCAGATGCAACCATCTCAGTTACTCGTACAACTAAATATTTGTTGTCATCTCACATTTGTAAGTATTCTACTGTGGCCAAAAGTAGCAAAGCAGCAACACATAAATCAAAAGTTTCAATTTTCCATTCCATATGCCACAGTCTGCTAGAAGATCCAAAACAGACTGAAGTAGCTGTAAAGAAACACAGACCTTACAGCTGTGTGTACAAGAGAGCAAATGTAGTCTTTTACCAGACCAGTTAATGTTGTGTAGGCCTTTTATAACAATTATTTGCTTAGAGCTTCTAGTGTCTCATTTTTGTTGTGCTGAATGGAAGAGCAGTTCAGCTGCTGTCCTGAATCTATCTCCAAATAAGTATTTTTCTTTCCATAGCCCATACAGGGAACCGAGCGCAGCTACATTCCTAAATTAGGTGTCCGTAGGCAATGTGACTGCCCTGTGCTCAGCATAGCACACACTGCCATCCCCAGCCAAGGCAGCCTTTTGCCATTTGGAGCAGACAGCAAAGCACACTCTCCCAGCAGGCTTCTCTCATGCACTGGCAGAGTTTAGCATGCAGTAGAAACCTGTGCAAGCAACATGGATCTGCCAGAAAATGCTCTATGGCTTTTGCCTTACATGACCAGCTGGGATCCCAAGGAAACTTCATCTCTCAGATTAAAACAAGGTCCAGGTGCGGCAGTAGGCTTAGGGAGCATCAAAACAAGGAGCCTGCACTTACCTATTTATCCTAATACACACAGCTCCAGGAGAATGGAGAACGGCTGGGATAAATAAGGTCACTGTGCTGTAAAACTACTCTTCTCCCAGCTCTCAGCTCTGCCATGATGACAATATGAGGGGAAGCTTCAGGCTGGAGAAGAAAGAGCCCAGATCAGACAGCAGCATGGAGAAGGTGAAAATACAAGAAAAGGCATAGTAGGATTTAGGACCAAGGACTAGTGTTTTACAAGGGATCAGTTGTGCTGGGCTGCACTTCCACCAGTAGACCTGTGAGCAGTTGTAGGGCTCCACTCCAGGGTCTGTTTAAAATCCAATTTCAGCCCCACACACTTCCCTTGGTACATTTCTGTGGTGAGGAAATCCCTAAACAGGAGATCCCCCATGCTTCAGGTAGCCCCATGAGGAGTGTAGGATGATAGGGTGTAGGGCATGGGGATCAGTCTGGATACAGCCCCTCTGTCACCTCTCTCTTCCCCTGAGCCTGCCTTCAGCCTGTCCTCCTCAGGATCCCCTGTGTGTGGCTGTGAATGACGAGGAGGGAACCCTGCCCTTTGCATGACCCATGGAGTAAGGACACAAACCCAGTGGGAAAAATCCTCCCAGCCCTCAAAAGTATCAGAAAGAGCAGCAGATGCTGCCTGGGGAAGGGATTCCCCTAGCAGCAGCCCACACATTCTCCACTGTCCAGGAAAATTTAAGCCAGAGATGGCCCTCCCTGTCCTTTTAATCTCTGTCTCCTCCTCTAAGAATTTCCTTCCTTCCCACACAGTAAGACTGATGGACTCTTTTTGCCACATGCCAAAAGGACTTTTTTTTTTTTAATGAACAAACTAAAATGTCAGTGACCTGGACTTGAATGAGAGATTTAGTTATTTTGCCCTTTTATTTGGGTGCTGTTTGTGCCTTTCTCCCTTTGCTGCTTTTGGGGAGAGGGTCAGGGAAGCGGTGTGAAATGACTGGCTTTCTACTGTGCTCCAAAGTACACTGTCTAGGGCTCCTTCTCGTTGTTTCTAGAAAGTTATTCTGCATCTTAAACTCTTGTGGTTTGTCTCCATGGCTGGGAGTTTTGGATTGAACTTTGGTAAGTGAGCAGAGAGATATTTTGGGGTAGTAGTCCTTTAGTCTGGCCGAAAATAAGTACTATTAAGATAAAAAAAGGAAAAAAAGGGACAAATTTTTGCCTAAAATTAAGTGTTGACAGAGCCACCACAACGTACCATCCCAGTTACAAGTTTCAGATTTTGACCGCATTATGTCACTTCTCTACAGCACAACAGATTTCACTCTGTGACTCTTCCAGAGCAATTGCAGATAAAAAGACTGATATCTTTCAGTAAATTAGTTATGTTAGAATATCCTTAGTATGTCAGCACTTGGTGACTTGTTGATCAGGTAGTTACTGGAGTGTAAAAAAATAAATGTCTGTCTTTCATTTCCTGTTTGACCTACAGGCTCCTGCAGGCCTAGCTCTGCAAGATGGGGAGGAGGAGGCAGATTCCTCCTTGACACAGCCTGGGAGAGAGACCCCTGACTGCAGCCATAGCTGCACCAGGAAAGCAGCACTGGTTTTGGCAAAGCTTCTTTGTGCCATACCGAGCAATTTTCTGAAGCTGTTGTGTAAAGCAGGGCCCCTCCACAGCTGGTGTTTGCTAGCTCACAAAAACGTGATACAGCTATTTAAGACAAGGGTCACGGAGTCATGTGCTGAATGTGGGAAGGATGTAGCTGTCCCCATTGAAATATGGCTGCTGCTAACATTTCAGCTCTTGTGAAAATCACTGTGCTCCTGCACTCTTCCATGACCACATTTGGGCAGGACTTCATTTTAGATCTTATCAAGAAGTCTTTCTTCCCACAAGAAAAGATTTTGCAAAACTGTCAAGACTTTTGTTTTTGCATTTACTCCTTCAAATAGTTCAGAGATTCTGAAGGCTTTCATTTTCAGTGCTTAGAATAAGTGCAATGCAACAAAATTCTGACAGTCCAAAATATTTATTTACACCATGCTCCTTGCTGTTATAGTTTATAGCCCTTCATGAGTGTTTTTACCATGCTTTTTAATTCATAGCAATGCCATAACTTAAAACACAGTCCTTGGATGTCAGTGGTTCAATACTGAATAAACAAACTTGAGCAATAAGAATATAAGCCAATTACCCTTTTAGACAAAGAAAAGTGCATGTCTGAACTATGAACTTTTCAGCCAGATCTCATTACCACACTTTTCAAGTAAGCATATCTGAATAGTTTAAACACCACCAGCAAACCAGGACCATGAACACTGGCAGGGTAAGCTAGGTGTCCTGTCAGCAGCATTATACCTTCCAGCTGAAAACATGATGGCTTCTTTTGCCCTTTCTCACACATTTGTAACCTTAATTGCTGTGGAGTCAGGGCTGCCATTTAGCAAACTACTTGAGCTATGCTTTAACATGTATTTAAGGTGACACTCACTCCTACAAAATAAAAGCAGTCCTCACACCTTGCCCACCTTTTTGTCTGCACCTCTCTTGGACATTCACAGTAAGCAGCTGGATAGTGAAACAAGCTAGTGTTATTTAGGTGCTTTGCCTTTCCAGGCAATGTGGGGAGAGGGTCAGAGTTGCAGCCACCGAGGTGGCTGAGGCACCTTCCTGCAGCCACAAGCACTGGAGCCAGCAGGGATGAGTGCGGAAGCTGGGGAAGGGGCCAGGCAATGACAGCACCAGCTCCCAGGCACAAACACCACCAGTAGGTCACTGGCAGGCTTCCACTTTGAACAGTCCACTATGCATTAGTGCAGACTAAATAGGCATTTGGCAAGCCTCACATCACCTCATATGACAGCATCTCACTCTTTAATGTCATCATTAATTCTGTACTAAGCGCATCCCATTTCAAGTAGGAAACAATATAGAAAGGCAAAATTCTTGAGGCAACAGTGCAGAGAAGCCTCAAGAGTTGTGGTTCCAGAGGACAGACCTTGCTGACAACTCCAGTGCTTTCAATAGGATTACTACAATGCAGTAGTAAATAATATAAAAATAATATAAATCTGATAAGTAATAAAATAATATAAATCTGAACACAATCTGATCCAACTCAGTACCATGTTAGGTATTAGAAGTAAACCAAGTAATCTTGAAAATCCTAGAAGTTTGTCTTCACTACTCAAGAATAAAACTTCAGGTCAATCTTTCACAGAATTCCATTATAAGTCATGGTGTTGCAGAAGACATGTATATGCCCAATTTTAAGAAAGAGAAAATATAAGTGATTTTAAACTGTGTGCAAAGAACCTACTAAACTACTATGGTAATGATGTGCATGGGAATTAAAATATGCAATCTCAAAAACAGAAGTTTTGGAAACAAAGGAACTCAAATTGCATTTCTCTGAAGTGACTACTAAAATAATATAAAAGGGTACAGATAACACCATTCAAAGGATATCTGTGTTTAAAAGCTGCTTCTCTTCACAATTTGTCTATGGATATCTCAAATCATTTATTTCTAGTCAGGTAGGAAGAGGTTCAAACTGTTTATCTGACTTCCACATGCATGGTACATGCATTTATTTTATTGCTTACTCTCTGATGTGCTGATGCCCAGCAGTTTCTCAAACATATACCTGACAACACAGTGCTTCCTATAAATTCGTCATACTTACTGCAACATCAAGAATTATGAAAGAAAAAAAATACAGTTGCTGTCAGCACAAACCAAATCTATTTGGTTGATGGATAATAAAAATTCCTCAGTAAGAACCTTGATTAAAAGTTTATATTGTTCTTCCCATATGAATGGCTCTCGGTAATTATCCATTCCTGTATGGCATTTGGATCCTTTACATAATCAAAAGTTGTAAGACTAAGTTCCCACTCTAGTAGAAAAATTAATCACTCCACTTAACATTTTTGTTGCAGAAGAGGCTGGTATTCTCTATTTCACATGCAACAAAGAATACAATTCCCCACAAAGCATGTGAAGAACTGTGCTTAGCTATACTCAAAAGGCATATTGTATAAAAGCTGTAAACTCTCAAGCTGAATATAGAATTCTCACTCTTTCTAAAGAATATTCATGCTGATCCTCACAAGCATTGATGATTAACTACACTGTGCTTCTCTAGCTCTCCTTTATGGAGCATAAGGCTGTGCTTGTAGGATGGCACACCTGCTAAATACATATTTATGGAACAAAATCCAATCTGTCTGTTCGTAGTCCTTACCTCATCTGCTTAGATATGCACTGTCCAGTTATCTCTCTGAAAGCATGAAGTATTTTATGCTTATACAGGATTTTTTTCCATCAAAAAGTTATTTTTTAAAACGATCCTGCCTTTGAAAATATAACAAGCTCAGCAACGTTTTTTGTCTAATAATCTGACATCCACTGCTCATGCATTCTAGAATTTACAAAGGTATGCAGATTTCACATTTTGGGATCAGAAAGAATTTTTCTGGCTAATAAAGCACTACCTTGAGTACAGTATATTTGGCTTCTACAGGGTAACTGGGTAACTGCATTTAACAACATTTCATTTTACTGGAAAAAAGCAGCATGTTTGCTCTCTTACCAACAGAATATATTTTAAAGTCAGGCCAATTGCATTCTAAGATGGATCAGGATTATATTACAAATTGGAGTTCAGCCAATCCTTGAGTTTTGACTGAAGGATCAAAAGATTACAGGGACTACATTATCTACGATTTTTCATTAAGGAGTCATATCCATTGGTTTTAAAAAAACTGTCTTGGGGCTCAATTTGGAACACAAATTACAGGCTGGTAAGTCATATCTCAAGTGCTCTGTCTCATGGTTATCCAGCTGTCAATCCCACAATCCTGTAAGTAGTGGTATCTTCCACACCGTGCTGCACTAATTGCTACTACAGGCAATACTTTCATGCACTGCTGCAGCTACTGTGTCACAACAGCTGGTCAAAAATCCCAAGAATTGAGAATAAAATTCACACGAACTATTAGAAGAAAGCAATCTGCTTTTTATGCTGACCATTTTCCACAGTAGCTTCATAGTAAATCAAGAGGTGACATATGGGAACTGGATTTCACTGATCCCTAGCCATCAGACAGGATGAGTCTACATCATTGTCCAAGTGCACACTTGGCTCTCCTCCCTGCATACATTTGGGCATAGGGCCATGCTGAAGCTGAGTGCACCAGAAACTTGATGCATCCTGCAGTCTACACTCAGCCCATCTTCCCTCACAGCAGGGTTGCCAGGCAAATGCTGACCAATTTGCACTCACCAGGCTGAAGCAAAATCTTGTTTGTGAGTTCTTTTCTTTGTTTGAGGTTTTTTATTTGGCTGAAAACAGAAGTGCTGAGGGTGCAACTAGGCTGGCTCCTATTCTTACCTCTGCTGTCAGAGTGGTTCCAAAGAATGTTAATCATTATAGGCATGGGTGTTTTATATAGGTAAATACTGGCTCGTCATTACCAGTAGCAGTCTAGGAATGATTTATTTTAAATATTCCCTTGCAAAGACAACTATTTTGGTTCCACGTATATTATCTAAGTGCAGATGAAGAGTGTAACAGTTAATGGAAATACTAACTGGACTCAACTACCACAGACTAGTGTGGACATTAGCATTTAAATTTATGGTTGTTCGCTGTTGGGTTCTTTGAGGGTTTTTTTGTTGGTTTGTTTGAGTTTTTTAGTCCAAGACAGGCAACCATTTAAATATGTAGAAGCCCTAATGACTGCAGTCTTCAAATAATTAATTAAAAACATATCAGAACTCCCCACCATATTGTGGAAAGCTGAACCCAGAAAGTGGCTATTGTTGCTGTGAAAGGTGGAAATGTATATCCCAGTCACGAATCCAGTGACAGATATGTTTCTTAATCCAAAACATTTCCCTACTTACATGGCTGTTTCCAGGGACAGACAAAGCAGAATACGACTGGAGGACCAGTCAGCTGTACTAGGTAGAACTAGCAGATGACCAAAACAAGTATACTTAAATAAAGTGCCTAAAGGTTCAATATCAGTTTTGGACAAATCTCACTTTTGATAACATGGGATTTTTCAGCCCTTGAACAGTAATGTGTGCGGGTACCTGCTATCCTTCAGTCACAGCTGAGAAAGAATCCTGAAAAGCTGCCTCTCCTCAAACCTCGGCAGCTACTGTCAGTGCTGCCAGGAGCTACCTCAAGGCATGTGCCTTTCAAATTTGCTTACACCTAAAGCAGGGAAAGCAGTAGTGAAAATTCTCTGTCCTCAGCTCACACCAACCTCCAGCAAAGGCATGCTGCTTGCTCCAACAGGGAGTGAGACCCAACACAATGAGTAGGCAGCATTCCCTGAGCAGCTGCAATTGTAGTATTTACATAGGAATATCAAACACTGCAGCATGAAGTTTGGTCAGGAGAGGCTTAGGTTTGGTATCAGGAAAAGGACCTTCATCCAGAGGGTGGCTGGGCACTGGAACAAGTTCTCCAGGGAAGTGGTCACAGCATCAAGCCTGAGAGAGTTCAAGAAGTGTCTGGACAATGTTCTCAGGCACATGGTGTAATTCTTGGGGTGTCCTGCACAGAGTCAGGAGTTGGACTCAAAGATCCTGATGGCTTCCTTCCAACTCAGTATATTCAATGATCCTATGATTCTATGATCAAATAATGGCTTTTTCCCAATACTTATCAATGCAATAAGTGTACTCCTTACAGCAAGGGAAAAATATCTTCCACCACAGATACTAAAAAGCTTGTAATGTTTGTGACATAGACATATGAAGTGCCTCAGTTTCTGCTTCAGAGGAAACAGCCATGCAGCTGCACCCACAAAGTGTCTTATGAAAAACTTATTTCAGAGACAAAACCAAAACCACTCGTGTTTCTTCTTAAGCTAACTTAGGGCTTTTCAGTCATATTAATGCAAAGAACTCTATTTAACTTTAGCAGCAGTCTCAGGTTTAATTTCCTCAAATCCTGTAATTGTTATTAACTTTGTAGTAAATAAAGTGATTCTCATCTGAGAAAGAGACAGAAGCACAGTCCAGGCATTTTTTTTTAAGCAATCAGCGAATACACTGTTACAAGCTTTGGAATGTTAGGACTCCTTCTGTAAAAAAGAAATGCCTGTAACCCAACTGCACAGAGATAAACATTCACATAGTTCACACAGTTACTCGCTCTCCCTAATTTTCCAGCACTCTCAACTCCTCAGCCACCTCTATGGGCAGTTGGCTTAGAAAGATTCCCAACGACAGCAAAGCTGAGTGCAAAGCATGGCCTCTTTGCGAATGGTGGCATTTCCTACAGAAGATATGAAAATATTGAGACATCCAAGATACTTGGCAAATACACACGAGTGAAAGAGAATTGTAACGGTCTAGAAGCCAAGCGAAAACTCCAGTGGCAAGACTGGAAGCAGCAGCAGCAGTAGCAGCAATGTGATGAATAAAAAACAAACTTCCACAGAATTATAGAACCAATAAAAGTACCATAAGGAAATGAAAAATCCCTCTCAGTTTACTTATAATCAAGGCATATTTTACTGACAGATCAAGAGACCCCATGATAAGATGTGTTATATAACATTAAGAATTTCACATCATTACAGGCTTCATTTGAGCTACAAAAGCAAGAGATTTTGTATACTTCATGCTGGCAGTTCTGGAGAGAAACCGCAATAAAATTCTCAAATTTATTCAGATTGATTAGCAATAACCATATTGCAGCAGCTGCCTTGCCCTTGCTCAGCACTTTGTGTGCATGAGCAGCACGAAAGATGTGACAGTACCGTGATTTTCGTGATATTTGTAGAATTATGCAACATGAAACACATTTAAGGAGAAAGTTTAACTAAAAGGCAGCTCTTCTTTAAAAAATGGCCAAGTGAAACTCCAACAGTATCTGGAAAGTTAACACAGTGTATATTCATGACTATCAAAGACTATGAAGTTCAAACTCTCATTGAAGAATATTTGTTTAAAAATCAGAAGCTTGAAAACACAAAAAACATTTTTGGAGCATTTGTGAATCTTCGCCTGCTGAACCGGGGCACCCTAACACCTTCCATCACTCAGAGTGCAGAACAGAATCAATGCCCATGCTGCTGGTCCTGTTGGGCAATCTCCCTCAAGCATCCCTGAGATGGATAGTCACCATTAATCACACTGGACTGGAAAGTTCATTTATTCCTGGCTTGGTAGGGTAGCACTTTCTCTCAGGTAAGTGCTTCAGAATGAGAGTAAAATTACTTTCATAGTCCCAGCCATCTATTTCAATGAAGCTGAGCACTGAAGGAGGTTCAACAGCACATCCTATTAGTCCTCAAGTATTTTCAACAGGACTCGAACACCAAATATTCTTTCCAGATTACTGCATTAGGACTGATCAGACTTGTGTTTTGGAGAGGCAGTAATTTCTCCAAACACTTTAATAGCAGCTGGACCAGCACTAGAAAACCTGCTAAGAAGTGTTCTAGCTCACTTCAGCTCTTAAGCAATGAATATGACAGCAGACAGATAATGCTGACCAAGAACTCAGAATAAAACAGTACCACAAATAGTCCTTTCACTGATATTCACTCCCTCCTCCAGCATACTTGGGCCTTTGAGGAAATGCAGGCTATTTGATTCTGTTCACTAAGTGATAAAAAATGCATCGGTACCTCGGGACTTTTTGAGGAAAAAAAAGTATTTTATGGTTCAAGAACTTGAATCATTTATCTGCAGTGTGGTGCTTTAAACTCTTTTCAACAAAACCCATGACAAACCCGTCTTGTGGAATAACCAGGAATTTGGATGCAGTAGCAGGTTCCAGCTGTGGGAGACAGTGACACAGAAAGAGGCAAAGCATGCAATATAATGCTTAATGAAATACTGCTGATCCAACACCTGAAAGCCTAAAATCTTCATATACCCTTAGCTGACTGCTGACTCCTCTCTTACAGCATCTTCAGCTAATGTTTATCTTTAGAGACAAGATGATACCTGGTAAGTACCCTGTACACTCCTACATCACGTTAAGTTTTGAATGTCTTGCTTTAGTACTTCTCACCATATGTCTGTATCTGGCATTATAACAACTGAATCAAAACTTTTATTCCTTTAGCTGCCCTGAGAGGTGAGGAACAGTATTTGGAAGAAAGTAAAAGCAACAGACCCAAGTGCTTACACTTATTTCCTAAATAAAGCACAAACAAGGTCATGCTTTCGTAAGTAGCTTGACCACATGAGTAAAGTTGTTAGGTCAAGTGTTGACAGTAAAATCTGATCTTATGGGCCTTAGGGAGACAGTGTTTATTTGCTCTGCATTAGTATTCTGAAGAAAGCCATCTATCTGGTTACAGAATGATTAAACAAGGCCAAAACTGTAACAGCAGATAATTACTGCGAAGCCGTCCATTACAAAGGGCCGATCACACAAAGAGGCCCTCACGCAGTGCTTAGCAAAGCAGGAGATCTCATGAGTAGCAGCTTCCTGAAATAAAAGCAGCTGAGCACAGATGAGCTTGAGGCAGCAGTTGAAAACACGCCCTGAGCAGGCAGGAGCACACGTTGTACCGATGCGTCTCCAAAGAACAGTTTGCTAAATAAGTCCTTTGGCTGTGCAGTGCAGTGTTTTATCTCCCTTACTCGCCGTCCCACCGCCGCCCTAACCAACGGAGAGATACGAACACATTTGTTCTCACAAGGTCACAGCAGGAACACAAGTGCAGAAGGACTCCACCAACCACAGAGAACTAACACCTTTTTTAGAGCTCATATTTGCACTCCACTTCTGAACCTCAACCTAGATTTCCAACTGATGGCCAGATTAAAAGGAATAAAGTTCTGCACTTCCTGAGGAGAATCTATTTGGCAAGAACCTTGATGAAATTCAACAAAACCCAAAAATAATATTTATTTTTAGTTAAAAAACAAACATGTGGTACTCACAGGCCATTAGAGAACTCTCAGTCACATCTCCACAGCTGTATTGTGAAGCTGGAGAAGGGGAAACAAGTACAGACCAAGTATATAAAAGAGTAAAGTAAGAACAAAACATCCACTAAAAGTTGCACTCTCATAGAGAGGAAAAATTGATCTTTTCAACACCTCGAGTAAGGAAAAAAATCCATTACACCTACACATTCAGAGCTATTTTATCTGCTAGACTGAATGAATTCTTGGGTCAAAATTGCACTGGCACCTATGTGCAGATACAGAGCTGATGCAGAGTTTTAACACTTGAAAACTGTGGAAAAAACTGGCTATTTTATTTTCATTTCTCACAGTATTTTTCCAGTCAGGGAATGCCAGTGTCACTTAAAATCCTTGCAGAAACAATCAAGTAATGAATCCAACAACTTCAAAACGGGGGTGAGGGTGTCATGACATGGGGTATACTTTTTTTTCAACAGCTTCTTACTTAACCCTAGAACAAGTTCACGACCTAATTATTATTTCCTCCTCCTTCTCCCACTTCTAAACGTGCAGATACAACTCATCAACCCCAAGTACACATTAGATTCATGAAAGCTCCTTAAAAACTATTCTAAAATTGCATTTCTTATACTTTGATGTAGACATACGGGAAAAGTTTTTATTTTTATTTACTGCAATTACTAACATTGTGAATATTTGGGTTTTAAGAGACTTACGTTTGCCATAACTCTTAATCTTCCAGCTCTTCCCTGAAGAACTGCCTGTTCTTCTGCAATTAAGCTACCCTCTGTGAAACCCACGTTACTCTTAGCTTCTTTTGTTACATAGAGTACATACATAGCAATTTCTCCAGGTAGTGCAGCAAACTTTCCAGTCTTGTAACTAATTTTTATCAGCTATTTCTGGAAAGCAGTGATAAAGCCTTTTAAATCAAATTATTAGTGTTTTATAACCTGAGTTTGTAGCCAAGATAAATTTTGCTTCATAAAATATTTATCAGCTACCTAAAGAATTTTAAAAGCATTTGTTGTAACAGGAAGGCACAGATAAATTCTTTACTTCTTCTTAGTAGTTCATACCACTAAAATACTTCAGTTGAAAATGACATTAGTTTTATTTAGTTTTATTATCAGCTTGTTATTAATTGTGGGCTTAAAACAGCACACTGACAAAGGATGCAATTAATACCCATTTTGGTTTTGCTATCTAGATGAAAACCACCATTTAACTAAAGATGCAGTTAAAACACAGGGAATAGTTTAACACGTTGTGTGGCCTTCTCCTTAGGTTTTTAGGAATGACTTACATAGTATAAGGCTCCTATAGGCAGAGCTATGAGCACCATTTATTAATATTGCCAATGCTTGCCAGGTGAAAAATCTTCTCTTTCTGGAACAGTAACTTGTTCAGACATGTAAAAGAAACTTCTTAAAAAGACTGCTAGTTTCATTTTGGCAGAACCTACAGAGAACCCTGACATGCAGCTAAGGAGAGGACTGCTGGAGAGAAAAGCAGGAAAAGGAGGCCAGTTTGACAGGGACATGGGTAGGAAAGACCATGAGCTAAGGACTAATATGAGGTTCAGTTCAAGTTTCCACACTCCCTCCACTTACTTCATGCTCTTTCTGTAGGAAGGAATGGCAGAGACCACCCACCCTGGCCTGGGATCACTCCCCTTTGCCTGACCAGGAGCTGTAGGCACAGGACACACTGGTGCCTTAGTGCAGTGAGGAAGAAAACGAGACTCTTCATTCCACAGTCAGGCAGCTTCAGGCCAGCAAGGATAATTACCAGCTTGCTTTTGCCATCCTGGCTGAAGTTGAATCACAAACCTAAAACACCAAGTTTGGTAATCTCAGCTGAGGTCCCCCTTGCACAGCTATTTATATCAGGCATGTGGCATGGTCAAGAAACTCGGGATATTCAGCCATGGTGGTATTATTAGAACAAACATGGGGGCGAACTCCACTGGTTTTTCAGTTCTGCCTTCAGCTGGACAGTTTAGAAATGCTGTGTGAAAGCAGGGTGGATGTGTTTGCATTCTGTTCACAGTGCATCTTCATTTGAAAACTGGCACCTACAGAAGCCTGACAATCAAATGAAACAACTTTGTAGCAGGGCTGAACAAGCTTTGCTGTGACAAGGCCATGATAAATTGAGGGCACAGGAATCCATTTCTCCAGTGACTGAGAACATGTGCTGCTGTTTTCTGTAAGGAAACCACCTCCTGAACTAATTAAGGAAGTTATTTCTTTTCTTGCTCTTCATTTTAAGACACTGAATCCACTTTTTCAAGGCACACTCCTGTAAACCAGACAAAAGATTTAAAATGGGAAATTAATGAAACCCAGTCACAGTTACTAGTAAAAAAATCCTTTTCTAAAAAGCAAGGCCCTCAAAGGCCTCTCACTATTCCACTCATCTTCTGGATATGACTTGTGTTTTAAGAAGCAGAAATTAACTGAAAGGGTGTATGACTTTCACATTGTGGAACAAGAAAGCAGAAGATTCACAAAAATGCACAAATACTTGCAGAAAAAAAAAAAAAAAACCACCAAGTTTTAAGGGGTTTTTTTAAGAAATGACCTGACCTTGATAGCACCTTCATGACAAAATAAGCTGCACTAGATTCCTCCCAGAAGCAAAAGCAGCACTGAAACAGACCTGATAATGAAGGGGCAGGTTTAAGGGTAGTATTCCCTCCTGACAGTCATAAAATGTATGTGCCTCAAAACTTAATATCCAGGCTGCTGGCCTGACTTAAAAGAAAAAAAATCAGTATCCAAAGTAAATTACTCACAAGAACTAAACCAGAGTTGTTTACAAAGCATTCTAAATTTTTCATCATCTCTTACATCTAGAACCTTTGTTAATAGTATTTGGAAAAGCACTGCAAAAAATATTTTATGCATTCTAAAGTTGTCAGTCTTTCAAGTAAAATACCCTTACTCGGTACAATAATGAGACACTTTTGCTTTGCAATTTACCTTACTTCTGGAGAGAAGAATGAAAATTTGTCTTATCCAAAGTGTCAACTGACAATTTAAAATAACAAAGTTTAAAAGGAATTGTCCTTGATAAAAACAATTGCATAAAAACAAGGAGTAATTATTCCAAACAGATTCTCTCAATGACAAGTTTTGCAGGCAAACATGAAGATTCTTCTCAGTGTGTGATGCCATGTGTGAAGGGCTAAAGCAAGTGCACACCATTTGAAACCCTCTGCTTGTACACCACATAACACCACCACTGTTAGACAGTGGGGACCTCCTGCTGTCAGCTGTACTCACTGAACTGGCTGCCACTGATCTCAGGAAAATAAATCAATAAACAAACCAAGCTGAGCAAGTCAAACTTTGACCCCCCTCACACAATCAAATTTTCAGACTAATAAGGCACTCTGCTTCCAAATGTAAGAATATGGAAGAGTGCTGGAGAGGAGAGATTCCAAGCATTAAATTGATTAGCAAAAGAGCAATTACCAAAAACAAAGCATAGAGGATTTCAATTTTCACAGGCTACGTGTTTCAGAAACAAATCATCTTTTATATTAAGAATATTTTACTGTATTTTGGCAGTCTAAATCAGTGTTCTACTGAGAAACCATTCCCACTACAAGAATCAGCTACTCAGCACGACATGTCACAAGTCCCTTGACATGGAGGGAGGCAGGGGGAGGGGAGATACATTCAGAAAACATTTTTGTAAGTCATTAAAGGATGAGCCATTCTGAAAGATTCAGTTAAGAACACATGCAACTACTTTGAAAATCCCATAGCAGCTTCCATAATTTCAGGTTCATGGTACAAGCACAAATTAATTTTGACATTATGCGTTCAGATTATTGCACACATTTTATTGTTGCCATTTGAAGGATTCTAATAGCATAACACGATCTTTATTAAACTGTTGATACACGATGATTCTTTTAGCATAAAGTCAGATGAAGACATTACAAAAACTACATAGCTATTAATAGATTGCAATAAACTATTAAAATAACATCTTCCCTACAATATTGGTCTTTTGTTTACAATTAGAGACCAAAACAATTAGGGGTTTCTGTCATAATATTTTACTAAATTAGCATTTAAATAATACTTGAGGCACTTTTCAGAAGTTATTGAAAGCTATGAACAATTAGCACACTGAGTTAAATCTGAAGAATATGTCTACAATATTAACTGTTACATATGACAATACTAGCTACTTTTAAAATCCAGTTTTCTAGAGGGTTAAAAATTTTGTAAAAGTCAGTTCCAAGCTTTCTGGTTGTCTATAGTAGCAAATATGCTGCTCTCATAATTTTCACATACAAATGATTGTTTATGTATTAACTAAGCCTCACAACATTAACTGTAAGGTAGGAAGTGCCAGTACCCTTTATACAGAATAGACAGATTGTGACTTGCTGAAAGGAAGAGGAAGCATGAAGCAGACAACTCCATGGGCTCAGTCATCCCACTTCACAATACAGATCTTTGATACTGCTCCAGAAGATTGTATTATGCTGATAGTTCTACCATTGAGAATAACACGTGCTCCCAAGCACAAGACTAAACACTGAGCAGATGACTTTTAGAAAGGAGATCTGTTGTACTTCAGTTGTTCTTGATCATTCAGTATAAAACCTTTTGTGACTTCGCAGAAAAATCACATCATATTTCTGTTCCTGGACTTGCCAAAACACACTAAATAACAGAAGTCAAATTGTGTTCCATGCATATCCACAGCCATGGGAGAGAAATTCTTGCCCTCGATTTCAAAATCTTCCACAGAACACGAAAGCTTTGCAGTTTCCCCATCTCACCCTATACCTTGCTTCTCTGCTAGTGTCTTTGTGCAAAAAAATAAAAATAAATAAAAGTATGCTGCTGTGACTGAGAAACAAACATTCATGGTTCCAAGCCAAGGGCACCAGGCAGATTTGATTTGAAACATTAAGTTCCTGGATTAAAAATTTAAGACAATCAGACAAGCTATTGGGGTGGATGGAAGAAAGCTGTTTCCAGTGGGAAGAATTTTCTTGTTCCTTCTGGCGAATGGACCATCAAAAAAAGAAGTTCACCCACAAATATCACAGTTGTTCAGTGTCATATCCCAAAATGGGTTCCAGCCACTTCTCCACCTCTGCCACAGATAAATTTTTTCTCAGTGCATAATCTTCAACCTGCAAATGGACCACAAAATGCGATGAAGATTTCGAAATTCCAGCTTTAAGTGTTTACAAAGTTTTTGAGACATCTGCTCATAAGATGATTTTGAATGATCTAACACTACTAAAATGGACAGCATAAGTTACCTGATCTTTACATATCTTGCCAACAGCAAAATATTTGGAATTGGGACTGGAAAAGTAGAGGCCAGAAACTGCAGAAGCAGGAATCATTGCTAGTGATTCTGTTAGACCAATTCCTGGAAAAAAGAATGAGAATTTTCTTATTCTCTGAACTGAAAATAAGCACAAATTGAGAACCTTTTTTTTTTTGTTAGGCAGCTTCAAGCAAATCCAAAAAAAATCTTGACGCTTTCAGATGAACTAAAAACAAACCCTTTTTCCACTTGTTAACCATTGAGAAAACCCACAGAGCTTTAAACACACTGCAGACTTTCATTACAATTACTGTAGAGTAACTGTACAGTTTGAAGGAAAAAGCTTGGACATTTCGGCAAATGAGGTTTTGAAGCACAGGAAGGTGTTTTTGGAATTGTGGAAGTAACAGTGAAACATGTGACATGTAAAATATCAGAGGAAAACAAATGGAATTAATCCCTTTTTAAGAATTACCATCTCAAGGTTCCTGTGGACCAGGAAATACACTGCTGAATTGGGATTTTTTCTGTTTCTATCTGGAATGTCTTCTCACAACCATAAGGATGCCAGACATTTTCTCTGTGCAGCAAAACCCTGTTGGCATGCAATCTGCTAATTAGGGACACAACTCCTCCACCATAAGCTCTGGCAGTGTTTTGCAAATTCTTCCTTGAATGAGGCAAAATAAAAATGGCAATAACAAAGGAAAGACAGCAATTCCCAGAAGTACTTCAGTTCAGTATTTTACGTTGTTCTGCACCACCCAATTTGTTATTTTGTTGGAATTTTGACTTCACATAAAAACAGTTTAAGAAACTTAGTAAAGCAGAGTTACCTGTTGTTTCCTCAATGTTTGCAAGTTTCCACATGGTGAGTTTTTCTGTGTGGTCAGGTTGGCTGGGATATCCAGGGGCGGGGCGAATTCCCTCATATTTAATTTTGCGTAGGCCAGAGAGATCCAGCTGCTCACTACTACTATAAGCCCAGAATTCCCTTCGAACCCTTTCATGGAGCTCCTCAGCAAATGCCTTGGAATAGAGTGAAAAGACTGTTATTATTTTGTACTGTGTACAGACTGATGCAATAGCTATTTGATTAAAACAAACAATGATAGACACTTTCTCGCATTCCCATTTTCATTTTTAAGAGAGCTCTTAACATAGGTGAGACACTTGAAAGAATTAAAATTCATATGCAACACTTATTTTGCTAATTCAAGTATCTTAGTTACTTCTCTTATTAGCAGAGAGTGGTTTTTTGATTGTCCTGCTTTAAAGAGGTAAAGATGTGGACAAGTAGGGCAAAAAGACAAAGTTCATTAACCTATGGTAGCTACACATCATTATAGCACCAAGTTCATGAGGTCTTGACTATCTGGGTGTCTCACCCAAGTCCAGCTATGGAAGGCCACACCGTTCCTGTCTTCATGCTAGGATCACATACAAGAATAAGCTGCTGCTCCTTTTAGCAGAGGGCCTTTCCTCTAGCTCAAAGTGGGCAACAGCTTTTCTGAAGTGCTCCTGCAGTTTGCATGATTTTGCCAGCAACAGTTGTCCTTCAGGAAAAATTCCCACTTCAGTAAATATCTTCAGATAATACTAATAGCAATAATAATAATAACAACAATCTAATAATAATTTCTGAAACCCTGCTACAGCTTGAAATCCACAGCTAGAGCTACCCCCCCTTGCATTGCCTCGAAGTGGCTCTAAGTTTGCTGAAATTTGCCAGGAAACACATGACAAAGCCTCATACCTCTGCTAACCGATCACCGAGAGCCTTCACCATTATGATGTTGTATTCATCATCCTGTTTTCTAAATTCATTGCATAAATCATCTACACCAAAGCAGGCCACAGCAAACAGGCCTAAGTAGTCAGAAATGCCAGAATCCAGTGGTGCAATGAAGTCAGAGAGGCAGTAATATGGATCTGTGCAGGCAGAGTCCTTTTCAGCCTAAAGTAATGACATCAATGCGATAAATCAGAACATTTTAAAATACATTGGTATTTAGTGCACTATTAAGCTAAAGACCAGTATTTTTAAGAGTAAAGGGCTTAGGGCATTTCTGACAAACATCTCAGTAGTCTTTGAGCCATGGTAGCTTTCCTATAGTTAAACTAGAAGAAAACCACGTCTCTGAGGGTATTTGGACCACTGGAGAACAAAACACCAAAGAGGAGAGATGCAGCACTGAACATACATTTTGCTTCTATTTACAGTTATGAAGTTTTAACAACTTACACTTCAAACAAATTACTACAAAGTAAGGAATACTCTTGTGCCAACCACTGGGGAAGAGGAGGAATATTTCATCTCTACTCCTAACAGATTCCACATTTGTTAACAAAACTGATGGCTGATGTGCAAATGAAGAATTCTTCAGCAACTCTCAAGGTAGAATGGTTTCAGTTTATAAACACTCCTAGGTTCTTATGCTACAAACTGTGTGCTCAGTAAACCAGACAAACAGTGCCCAGGATGCAGAGTTTTTACTAATCACACAAAAACACAAACAAAATTTATCTATCATTACTGAAAAGTTGAATCCTAAAGAAAGTTCCAGCGGGTTTATGCAAAGAGAAGTGGCCCAAAGGAAAAGGTCAATACCCAGCTGAACATGAACCAGCAGGGTGCCCAGGTGGCCAAGAAGGCCAATGGCTTCCTGGCCTGCATCAGAAACAGTGTGGCCAACAGGACCAGGGAAGTGCTTCTTCCCCTGCATGCAGTACTGGTGAGGCTGCACCTCGAATACTGTGTTTAGTTTCAGGACCCCCAATTGAGGAAGAACATTGAGGTGCTGGAGCAAGTTCAGAGAAGGGCAATGAAGCTGGTGATGGGTCTGGAGCACTCATCCTATGAGAAGTGGCTGAGGGAGCTGGGGAAAATGAGGCTCACGGGAGACCTTATTGCTCTCTACGGCAACCTGAACAGAGGCTGCAGCCAGGTGGGGGCTGTTCTCTTCTCCCAGATAACAACTAACAGAACAAGTGGACAGAGTCTTCATCTGTGCTGTGGGAGGTTTAGCTTGGATATTCGGAGGAATTTCTTCAAAGAAAGCAATTAGATACTGGAATAGACTGCCCAAGGAGGTGGTGGAGACACCATCTCTGGAGGTATTTGAGGAAAGACTGGACATGGCACTCAGTGCCACGGTCCAGTTGACATGGGGTTATTCAATCACAGGTTAGACTTGATAATCTTAGAGGACTTTTCCAACCTAACTGATTCTGTGAAACAGGGAATTATACTGCTCATTGGCTCCTTTTCCAAAATTGAAAAAAGGTAACAGAAAGAGGTGACAGAGCACCCAAAAAGAAATCTTGAATCATATCAGTATATTCATTGTGGAAGCATGATTGCTATTTAAGAGGTGGCCCAGTTCTTGTAAATCAACTTGCAGAGAGAGGAAAGTTATTTAATGGCTATCACTTAGCTGAAGATTCATTTTTTATATCCTATGACAATATTTTAGCAATGCTTTTCCCCCAACCCCAATTGCATCTTAAAAGCAAATAAAACACTCCCACTCCTGAAAAATAAAGAATAATTGTCTATTAACCTACAAGGTTACAGAAAAGTACCACAAAACTAAAGAAATATCCTTTATCCCCTCAGGTGAAATTTATGTTAATTTTAAGGTTTTTTGTAATTATTAGAGTTAAGGCAAATATTCCATGCATCTTTAACTTTTAGATTTACATCACCTCCTTAACTACTGTCAATGTCATGGAGAGAACTCTGTACTGAAAGGAATATTTTAGATAAGAAAGAGAAGACAATTGTTCTCTTCTGCTTTGCTCTGCTGAAGACTCTGCTGAGTTACTATATACACCTGGCTGCAAGAGATGCAGCTAAAATACACAGAGTCCAGAAGAGCAGTAGGCACAGATTTTCATGACCTTAACCTATGNGTTAAGGCAAATATTCCATGCATCTTTAACTTTTAGATTTACATCACCTCCTTAACTACTGTCAATGTCATGGAGAGAACTCTGTACTGAAAGGAATATTTTAGATAAGAAAGAGAAGACAATTGTTCTCTTCTGCTTTGCTCTGCTGAAGACTCTGCTGAGTTACTATATACACCTGGCTGCAAGAGATGCAGCTAAAATACACAGAGTCCAGAAGAGCAGTAGGCACAGATTTTCATGACCTTAACCTATGAGAGAAGCCTGAATAATTGGGATATACAAGGCAAGAAAGACTAAGGAAAATAACAGTATTCCAATAATAAAAGCATTACAAGAACAACATCAAATCAGATATTTTCCTTGGGAGAATCCTGGGAAAAAGCCAGGAAAAGAAAGAGTAGTAAAGTTGATTTACATGGAGTATCAAAATGTTTAACTAAGCCATAAGTCTCTGAAACATCCGTGCCTGTGTGCTTGTTGAGAGCATTTTTATATAAACATCTGCCACGGATTGTCAACATACACTAGATCCACCTCAGGGAACTGCAACAGATATATTTAAGAGCCACGTATTTCTTAGTACAGTTCTGCAATGCTGGCACATGACTGTCCTCACAGAGTGGTGTACTCCAGAAATTTAGGTAGTTGCATTTTTTCCTGCCCACGTTTGATGACTCTGAATATGTGAACTATGAAGAAGCCAAATCAGAAGACACGAAAAAAATAGAGGCAGAATATCTTGAAAGTTCAATCTACCAAATTAAACGCAAATCTAGCTATGAGTCTCTCCATCAAAATTAGCTGCCAACTAATTCTAAATGGCTCCTTCATATAATGAATTTTACAAAAAAATTAAGACTATCAAAATCACTTGTCTCCATTGAGCTTTATTTTCCAGATTTTTTAAATTCTGAGTTTAAGTATTAACATATTCAAGCAGAATTTTTCATCTACAGTAGAATCCAGGGATATTAGAGAACAAAGGTTCATTGGGCTCTAATTTAGCAACACAAGATTCATGTGATTAATTTATACAGTGCATTGCTTTAGGACATCTTAAAATTGAGGCAGAAAATGCATGTCATATCTGAAGATGTCAAACCTACAAAGCATTTTGTACAATTATTATAATGCAAAATACTACAAATACTACAATACAAAGACCTGGCTCATCACTAACAGGATCTTGTTATTACTGAAAGAAATGACAAGACAACAGCTGCACAAAGATTACAACAACCATTTTCTACAGATTTTAATAGGGCACTTCTATTACATTCTTGCAATTCAGGGGGAAAAAAGTCACTTAAGAAATGTGCTGTCACTGTACCTGTTGCCTCAATCCATAAAATTTTGCTATTGGTTCTGAAGATCCCACTGCCTCTTCTACAGCATACAAGTGGATATCATCTTGAACACTTCGAGCTGGCCAGAACCCAACCACACCTCTGGCTTGTAATTTCTTTTCATTAATCAATGTTTTCAGTAGATCTTGAGCATCATTATAAACTCTCCTTGCTTCTTCACCTATTAAAAACAAAAGAAAAAGAGAAATTGCCTTAGAAAAGGCATGTTTTCATAATTGGCTAAATAGGTTTATGAATTGTTTCAAGATTGATTCATTTTCCACATAATTGTCCAATGACTGCAATGATCTATCAGCTACAGCAAATAGAAAGATAGCAGTGTGATCACAGGGCTGTAACAACATATACCTTAGGGAAAAAAATCCCAAAGCAAGCACAGAATGTTTCAGCCAGCACCATTGTAGTAGAGGCAGAGAACACAGAATAAAATAAGCAAGAGACCCGATGTGTGCACCTACATTACCACAGTGCAGCAGACCCAGAAAACTGCTTTCAGTGTCACCCTTGCATTTTCACCACGTATTTCAAAGCCTACTGAATAGCTTGAAAAGAGGACAGAGCTCTCCTGCCATCTTCACCAACAACAGGAACACAAATATATTAAGTGTTCTGCTGCCATTTTCTGTCAACAAAATATCTCCCTGTGCTTTGGCAGGTGAATGCTAAATAAGATGACTGAGCATTTTTCTGCACTTATTTTTCAGCCTCGCATGGCAACAGTTGGTTCACTAAGCATTGCTTTGAACAAATTATTTCATTGACATTCTTTACAAGTATTTGTACTAATCCTATGTATTTCAAAACATTTGGCATCTTACTGCAGCACATTGGGCCTGTTAGGATTAGTTATATGAATTTTAATACCCACCTACAGTTTTATCACTGAAGATCTTAGGGAAACTCCGGTTGGGATACTTTCCCCTAAGTTGCCAGACATCAAAGAAAGGCTTCCAGTCAATGTACTCTACCAGCCTCTTCAGGTCATAATCTTCAAAGACTTTTGTGCCGATGAATTTTGGTTTAACTGTAGGAATCAGAAGTACAATCCGACATGACAAAAATAATTTAAAATTGCTTTAACAGTTGCAGCATAACTGACGTTCAGCTGCCTCTAGCCCTGCAAATTACCTCTTCCAAACTAATTTTCCTAGAATTCTCATTGTCACAGTGTTCCCAAGTCATACCATACTCCACAGTTTCAATGTAACAACAACAAAAAAAAGCATAAAAGGCATATAAAGTTTAAATAGAAAATTTAAGGCCTTTTGTTCTTCCTCATAAATCAACAGTTTTTAGCTGTTGGACTTTGGAACTTATTTCATTGGCCAGAATATTGGCCAAGACATGAGACCAAAAAAACCTGCACAATTTATCAATACCTAACATACTTAATGGACATATACATTTCATATTTACAAATTCCTTTCTATACACAGACACGTTATGTACTATAACAGTGCAGAATATTTCTGTAAATTTACATGCAATTTCTAAGAACTTTTGCAGCCACCCCACATGTTTAAATGCTCACACACAAGTGAGAAAGAAAGATGGATCTATCTGTATAAAGCCACAAGCTTTGCACTTGTTTTGTCTGTTCAATACTTTGTAACACATTAAGATAAGCTATTGAAAATTAGCATCTTGTTGAGTCTCATAAATGAAACTACAGAAAGCAGTGTTAACGCCACTGCAGGATGCAACTTCTTCTCAAATGCTGTTTATACTTCTAGTCCAATTTAAAAGAAAAAAAAAATACCAACCAGTACAAAAACTGATGGCAGAAGGGCAGGAAAAAGTGTAAGGAGGAATTTGATAAAAATGCCATGTCACAGCATGTGTTCCCCAAATATGGTACAGTAAGGTGTGCAATGTAATGAGCCAGGCAGACATTATTTTGCAAAAGCCGCCATTAGAGTTTTCTTTGATTACATGTTGTTGTGGGTAACACATTGTTTTGGGATTTTTTTCTGCTGTTTTTATTAAATATTAGTTTATTTTTTAAATGAGCTGTAAAAAAGCAGAAAGAGAACATTAAAATTAATGCAAAAAATCTCTCTTGAGACAGATACCAATTTACTTAAGGTGTTACACTGCTATATTCTGAAGCTTAAAGCATAATTTAATTAAAAATATATCTAAAATAAATACACAAAATAAAATAAAGGCACAGCAACCACAAACATATAGCTGACCTGGTATATGGCCTGATAACCAGTTATTATGGAAACCTTTTCTTCTAGCTTGCTGTAGAGACAAGTATCTTCTTTCCTGTATAGACAGAAAGGTTAATTTCAGAATGTCATCTTTCAGACACATAAACTGTAACTGTGGACTTCATGATGGAGTTTTACTCAAAATACTCTTCAGGACAAATCTAACAACAGATAATTTCAGTCTCAACAACTCCCAGTCCCAAGTGTAAAGTAAGATAACATCACAAGCAGATCATTATTTTTGGCTGTATAATTCCAATAAAACTGGCCTACAAGATTTCTGGTTCCTCTGAACTACACCAGAAGTTCCTTTATTACTTCAAAATATAGGTACAGAAAGATACTCTCCTACTGCTCTGATGCCTTGCCTAAACAAGACTAAGACATTAGGAAAGCATGGTGGTTTAAAATTCTCAATAGAGCATGGCTCAGTACCAGCAAAAGCAACCAGCACCCTTTTCATCACCCCAGCAGAAGCGAATCCAGCTACTGCTCCAGGAGAGCACTGGTCTCCTGTAGGTTGATTAAGATGACATGACTGCCAGCTCCATGGAGGTCCTAGATACCACTGATTAGCCACTGTAGACAATCAAGAATTTGCCAAGCATGTGTTAAGATTCATTAGAAAGGTCTAATAGGCTAGAAAATTTGATTTCATAAGCACTTCTAGAAGTTTTCAATCCATTTTACTGCAAGTTTAAAATCAAAACAAGTATACCTGCAGGTCTTCATAAGGAGCTGAACAGAAAGAGTAATGAGGCAACTGCCAACCACTTCAAACAAGAAGATAATCAATTACATTTGTACCTTGAGAGACTCATAGTGTTCTTGTCTAATTTCTTCATATTCCTCTAATATTTCTTCAAAGAAATCATCCTTTATACTATCGTCTAAGAGCTGCGAGCACTGAAAAGAACGGGAAAGAGAAAGCACTAAGTACAGAGTGTAACACACTCCAGTAAGGACAGAGTGTGAATTTCAGACTAGGCAACCTGTCTTTTGGCCTCTCTTGGCAACACTAAACTAAGCCTTACCAATAACCTGCAACCTACTTTCAAACTATCCATGTTTAGATTACAATTATTACTGAGATCTCTGCCCTACTACACAGGTAACATTAGCAGAGCCAAGTCTGGCTCTGGAAAGACCTGAGAGGAGAATACTCCAAAACTTCAGAGATTAAATAATCACAGAATCAACACACGGCTTGTCCTACTCTCTACCACCAGGTATTTGCCAGCTAAGACCACCCATTTTTCTGAAAGAGAATCCATCCCAAAAAACTCCAGCCACATGTTTCTCAGTACTAATGATGCTATCTAACTAACTTCAAAAACACATCCATCTTAGCCAGAACAGCAGTTCACATATAACTCCATCACTCTTCACTACAAAACTACGGTCAAGGACTCAGTGAATGTCACCCTCACTACAGTGATGGGCATTTAAATGAAAGTACCCAGCAACAATAACTGTCACAAGCCAGATGAGAACCACGTGGCAGCACAAAACAGCTGAAACAAGTGTAATTTAGAAACTTGTCTCTGATGTGCCCCTTTAATTTTCTGCCACAACATTAAGTCTTAGAGGAAAAGATGAAAGGCACAACAGAAAAACAGGGCATATATCTTTGCATGGACAAGAAACTATAATTTAGAACTTACAACCACAACACTCTTGGATGCATCCAGGACATGAACTACAGGTGCGCTATATCGTGGGGCAATTTTAACAGCTGTGTGTGTTCTTCAATGAAAAAGAAAAAGAGTGAGCATTTCACAACTAAAGCAAAAAACCAACAAAACCAAAAAAACCCGAACAACCCACCAACAAAAAAAGCAGACAAAATCCCCAGTGAAATAAATCCTGACTTAATGCATAGACCAGAACTTCGAAAGAAGTTCATTCATCCATCTGCTATGCATTAAACGTAGATTTTAATAACAGGTACATAAACACTTTTCTTCAAAGAGTATCAGAACACTCCATAAATAATGTGCCAACTCACATTCCCTCAATGTCTTACCAGCTGAATGAAAATCAGCAACTCATTAGTTTCGAGTCTTAGAAAATTTCAGTAAGAATATTCCAAACTAAGCCTACCAAGAACAATTTCCTTAATCCTTTTTGCTCATCTTACATTTTTCCCTCCCACATGCTCATTTTTGGGTCTGTGAATTAGTATTAACCTAATTCAGTGATGATTATTCCATTTCTCAAAATCAGAGACAAAGTCCTCTCAATAGCTGAAGAAGAAATTCTGCCAGTGGTCAATAAATATTACAAACTTGCACCTTGAAGATGCAGTGAACTTTGCATTGTAACTACAGGTGCAATCAGGACAGACCTTTCTCTTCACAGTCTGTCAAATTATGAGACTAGTTGCTGAAGCCACAAAATATGGACTCTGATAGGTCTGCTACAATATGTGCTGCTCTGACAAAGAAAGCAACACTGCTCACCACTTCCAGTGATGCAAGAATGAGCTCTGCTCAGAGTCCTACCAAAACTCTGCAAGCAAGTGTAGGAACAAAGATCTTACAGGCCTTGTAGTTTGCTTTCTTCTATGCTAAGGTCAAACAACATTTCTAAAATTAAACTTAAATCAGAGCTTAGGAAGCAATCTTCCATAACAAAGGTAAGATCACCTTTTTCTTCAGGTTCTGTCAAATATTTAAAGCACTTGGACATCGAGGTTTACTCATGACTGTGCAACACAGCCGTGTAAACAACTGTCCAGCATCTCCTGAATTTGCTTCTAGGAGTCGCATTTTTGATCTTGGCAGCTCTATTTTTTACAAAAAGGTTATCTTTTCTATTTTGATAGGAACAGACAAAGAAAACAAAAGAAGGCATGGTCCTAAAATGGCACTGTATCAACCACTACATGCCAATTTTTGTATTTTTTTTTAAAGTACATTTCAGGACAATGAGAATCTCACCATTATTTCTCAGCACCTGAATTCACCGAAAGTAGCATAGTAAGAATGAAAAAATCATCATTACTGTAAATTATGAAAAATCTCTATTGTGTAGATTCGGGAGACTAAATTCAGCCTGTCTCTCTTTCAAACTAACCTCACTATACACTTTTCCAAGTACTCATGGTCTCCTTATTCCAAATAACAATGCCTATTTATTACAGTGAAAAAAATGCAGATGGTTCTTCATTAGCAACCTCTGACATATACACAACCTTTCAGAATACACATGAGAGGTTAAATTTAAGACTGGGAAAGTAATATTAAATATATATTAAGAATCCAATCTTCCATAAAGAGTACCTTCACTGGACATATATTTTATAGACACTGTATTGTATCTGGGCATATGTAAAGTATATATTTTTATACAGTTCACATGAATAAAATCATAATTTTTGTACTCGAAAGTATATGCATAGTCTTCAGTAATTTCCATATTCACGGATAAAACTAGTGCTGCTTCCCCATTAGTTACATTCCTCTCTGTGAATAAACTCTGCAAAATTATTTGATGCTGGTTATTTGACATCAATTACTAGGCCACAACGCCCTGGGTGAAAACACTGACAAGATGTGAAGAAAAGGCTTTCCTAAGACGTCCACTTACAATAAAGCCTTCCCTCCACTCCCCACTTATTTTTTTTTTAATGAGAAAAACCCCTTCATGTTTGTTCTCTGTATCAAAGCAATAGGAAGAGGCTCATATGGACAAGGAGAAAAGGGATACAGTGAACCTTGCATTATACATGCAGGAACAATAAAGAGAGGTAGTGATCCTACTTTCCACTGTCTGTCAAATTATGAGATTATTTGCTAAAGCCCAAATACAGAATACAATATATGTTGCTCTGATAAAGAAAGCAACACCGCTCACAGCTTCTAGTTACACAGAAAATGACCTCTGCAGTCTTCTGAGCTGTCACCTCCTCAAGTATATTGTACACAAACCAGTCAGCAAAGCTTGACCCACGGCTGTTATACATGCCCAGAACGCATCTGTGGTAATGCTAATACTAGGTGTCAGTGAGCTGTCAACACGGTCTTCAGGAAATCACAGCAGCTGTATAATTTCATTTGAACAGATCTGAGAGGACAAGATCTCAACAGCTCAGTCTATCAAAATCAACACGATCAGTACTTCAAGGCAAGCAGCGGGGCTTTATCCGCTACCAGCTTGCTTGAGCAGCACTGCAGGCTCAATGCAGTCATCACCGCATTGAACAATGATCCAGGAAAATACAGTAACTTCCTTAAAGATGACAGCTCCCTGATGCCAACATGGCCATTTCTAGTCTCAAAATCCTGCATTTTTAGAATGCTTTGGTGAATGAAAATAGATCATTCAACCCCTTAGAAGAACAGAACCATATTCACATGCATATGTGCGTGAACTTTTAGAGAAAACACAGAATTTCCACATATAATATACACCTGCAAAAATTAAATGTTTAAGATGTCCATTATTTGTTATGTACTAACTACATTTTACCTCTATAATCTAGGACTTCTGAAACAAGAAATAACAGTCAATCTTAGGGTAAATACATATCAGTATGTGGGTTGCAGAAAAATGAGAGAAAAGGGGGAAAGAAATAGCTATAAATTTTCTTTTTCACTAGTTAACACTGTTCACATAGAAGTTGCCCATCTTCCCAACTGAGATATCTTACTTCGAAGTAGTTGCTCCTCCAATGAGCAAAGGAATCTTTATTGCCAATCTCTCCATTTCCTTGGCGACAAAAATCATCTCATCCAAAGATGGGGTGATGAGACCAGACAGGCCAATTATATCTATTGCAAATTTACAAACACACATGCACAAAACTTTTAGCCAATCCACTCTAGAAAGACACAGAAATTAGTACAGAAAAGTTTATTTCATACATCAGATAGCTTCATGCATCAGACAGAAAAGAACAAGATAAAAAGCAAGGTAGTCACTAGTCTAGAAGGGAGGTTCGACCCAATTATAAAGTGAAAGCTTTCCAAGAATGACAGTGATTCTAAATCCCCAGTTTAAGATATTTCTTGGTCTTCACAGTTGCTGAACATCTACTGCTCTAGTTTCAGCAATAAATAAACAGTACTTTTGATTAGCAAGCTCCAAGTCTCAGAAGTTCAGCACTGAGGAGGGAAATAAGACAAAATAATTGTAAGTTCTGCTCTTAGAAACAGCAAATGCTTTCATCACCTATGTTCCACACAATTCATCTTCTCCAAGATGCAGCAGACTGTTCCAAAGCAACTGCAATTTGTTTCAGAAAGTTCATTATTTATTAGAACAATTCATTCCTGATTTCACACTCACTGATCTGGCAGACTGAATGCCAAGTTCTTTCACTGATTTAAGACCCAACAAGAAGTTTAACTTAGACTTTTCAAGGCTCTATTTATCCATCTGTAAAACAAATACTACAACATCTCTCTTGGAGTTGTCCTTTTAATACAGGGTTTCAGTTCCTCAGGCTAAGTTTCACAGAAGTACCAAATGCTAAAAAATTAAAATGGTTAAAGCAGAAGTTCTGATTTCTCTGAAGATAATCTGATCAAATCATAGAGAGCATAGGAATGCAATAAGCAGCAATAAAAAACATAAGTGTGATCTAAAAATCAAACAATTCAGAAGTACTAATGAAATCTCTATACCTGCTCTGTTCTCAACAGCAGCTCTTAGTATCTTATCGCATGGAGTCATGACTCCTAAATCTATAACTCTGTGGAAAGAAAGAAGATGACATAAGATCCTTTAAATAACAAATCAAATTTCTGCTACATGGCAAATACATTCCCCTTGCTGTAAATAACTGACCTAAAAATTGAAGTTAAGATTGAGATTTTTGTTCGTTTCTCTTAAGACCGCTTTTGGGAACTTTTATATATTAAATACCTCTGGGTCTGGTAAAATTTTCAGTTAGAGTTCCAGATGGCATAATAATTAATAAAATTCAAGTGTAAGAGGGGCTTTTATTTTTAAATAAATTTTTGGATTATACTAAGTCTGGCTGAGATGAGTTAATTTTCTTCACAGCGGCCGGTATGGTGCTGTGTTTTAGATCTGTGGCCAAAACAATATTGCTAAACTAAAGTTTAACTACTGATGAGCAATGCTTTCACAGCATCGAGGCCTTTTCTGTTTCTTACTCTAGCCCCCAAGGAATAGACTGTGAGTAGACACAACCAGGCAGATGACCCAAACTAACCAAAGAAATATTCCATGGCACGTGAAGTCAAGCTCAGCAATAAAAGGGAAGAGTAAAGGGCCTTAGCAGGGGTTAGCCGTATTTTGCTCAGGAACTGGCTAGGCACCAGTCTGTCCATGAGAGGTGGCAAGGGGATTGCCTTTGCATCACTTCTTTTTCCTTTCTTTCTTTCTTTCCCTCTTTCCCTCTTCTTCCACTTCTCCTTCAGTTATTAAACACTTTTCTCCACCCTCAATTNTGACCCAAACTAACCAAAGAAATATTCCATGGCATGTGAAGTCAAGCTCAGCAATAAAAGGGAAGAGTAAAGGGCCTTAGCAGGGGTTAGCCGTATTTTGCTCAGGAACTGGCTAGGCACCAGTCTGTCCATGAGAGGTGGCAAGGGGATTGCCTTTGCATCACTTCTTTTTCCTTTCTTTCTTTCTTTCCCTCTTTCCCTCTTCTTCCACTTCTCCTTCAGTTATTAAACACTTTTCTCCACCCTCAATTTTTCTTGCTTTCTTTCTTCCTTTCGTCTTTCCCCATCCCACTGAGGTTGGCTGGGTGGAAGTGAGTGAATGGCTGTGTGGTGCTTAGCCACCTACCAGGCTACCAACAGCAGTAGCATTTCTGAAGTTATCTGGATAACACAGAAATATTTTGTGGACATCATATCTTACATCAGGAATATAAGATGATTCACATCAAGCTTGTTTGCCTTATTAAAGCATACATTTCATGAAATGGGACACTGAACTTCCCTTGTTAACATTTTATTCCTATTAACCCCAGCCATTGCCAGGGTTTTTATTTTTTCAAGTAAACCACCCCAGCCTGCTGATTTCATTCAGCCTCACTCATACTCATGGTGACAGAGAACACTATGGCTTCCTTTCAGTAAGTCTAAATAAGCTCAAGAAAGCCTGAATCCAATCAACAGAATTTCAAGAGGAAATTAAATGAAATATATTGCATATACACAGCACTGCTACTGACTTCAACACTTTGTATTTTAAAATAAAGGGATAATTTTGGCTCTTTCTAGAGCAAATGACAACCCAAAGTCAAAACTGCACTAAAGGAACGAACAGTAAGACAGAGTTCCAAAACCAATTCAGCTTTGCACAATGTGTGACAGACCCTTGAAAAGGGCACTGATAGAAACGTGACCATTCATTCCAACACTGTTGCCCACACTTCTGCATGTACACAGGCCATGAAAGACCTGACTCTTCTCGAAGTTCTAACTTTTGAAGTTCAGAAACAGATGCCAGTCTCACCTCTTATTTAACAAAGCATACCTCAGCAAGTTTTTACAACCTCATAGTTAACAAACAACGTGAAAAACACACAAGATTCATTTGAATCTTACGAGACTTCATTTTTTCCCAACACAACCCACACATAGTACTGCCTACTGCAATTGTCATATCTGATTTCTTCAGACATTTTATGTTTAAAACATCACACTTAATATATTTAACTGATATAAAACAAATACAAAAACTGAAATTCTCATCTGTGTTCCAACTGATGTTAAACTGCAGATTCACCTCAGATGCCAATTTATTAGGAAAAACAATATTAAAGGAGGAGGTAATACTCCCTCTTGCCTCCCCATTAAGTAATAGCTGCTATTATCAGTGTTCCCAATCACAGCTTGGAGAAGAGAGGACAATTCCCAAGAAATGCCCACCTCTGTTATCACCACAGCTGCAGCTACAGAGAGGTACTAATAATTACCAACCCTCCTACAGCTGTGTTCCCAGCTACCTAATGTCAGTCTCTTCACCTGAAGTTGTTGCAGCCCAGAACAACTCCCACAATGTTCTTGCCGATATCATGTACATCTCCCTTCACAGTTGCCAGTACTATTGTACCCTGGTAAGGATCCTGGAAGTTGAAGAAATAACAAGAGTTAAATTACTCATAAGCCTTGGTATGTTTGAACACATCCTTCAACAGTGCAACCCCAATCCACGACCCAGACTTCTACTATAGTACAAGTAACTGCAAAGAGTAGTACAGATAATACAGTAAATATTAAAAACTATCTCAAAAGATCCAAGTAATAGAAACTTGAATATGAATTATTCTTACAAAATGCACAGATGTTATTCAAAGATCTGTGTTTGAAAAAACAAAACAGCAGTTAAAACAATTTCAGATGTGGATAGCATTTTTTGCAGTGCAATAACTGAACTCCTAAGGTACTTCTGCTCCAAATATACACCTCACCAATGAAGAGATTAAATATTTAGAACAAAAGGGTATGAATACTTATAATTACATGTCTGTTTGTGCATCAAGATCAATCTTTTGATGCAATGCTGAGAAGAATGAGAAATTAGCAAACTTAGAAGGAAAATTAGAGGAATTAGCAAAAGTAGAAGAGGCTCATTTTTATGCAACACAAATAACAAGGGAGTTTTCAGTGCAGTGATCAGGCAACTTCAGACTACCCAAGCTGAACAAACAGGCTGAAGAAGGATCTCCTTGAACAAAGGAAGCTGTTCTGTCACAAGCAGGTCCTAGGCTAGACAGTATTCAGCCTGACAAAGGGTGCTGCCAGCAGCACAACAGTGGAACTTCCCACAGCAGTTCTCCACCAGGACACAGGACTTGGCAATACCTTTGTAGTTGTATAATCACTGCCGTCACTTGGAACAGCTCCAGGCTATAACAGTAGCATGTCTGAGTTGCTGCAGCATCAGATGTCAGTAAGCAACTACATAAATTGCACAGAATTTAAATAAAGTGGAAACCTGAGCATATTCTACACAAAACTACAAAATATTTTTCCAGATGGTATCTCATCTCCTTCACACGTGGCAGAACTGGATGACTGAATCCTTCCATGAAGCATGTTATATTTCTGGACATATAGAGTAGGTCTCCACTTCATGAACCTACATTGCTTCTGTAGTTGCAATATTATGGGTTAAAAAATCTTTATATATTACCAAGAGTGATATTCATATTTCCTGTGGTTCTAACACATTTGTTGAATAAAATTCCTGGATCCCCACCAATGTTGCTGTTTACTAAAATCTAGTATCTCCCCAGTGCTTCTGTTTCACAGAAGGCCAGAAAACAGAGGAAGCAAAATGGAGTTCTGTAAGTCAGCCTTCTTAGTACATCAACAGAAAAATCTGCAGTTGAAAATACACTGCTGGAATGCAAGAGAAAAGAGATTAACCAAGGACTGGGAGCAGAACAAAACATGCTGCTCCACATTAGGTATCATACCTACTCATACCTATGAGTGATTTATACAAAAAAAAACTGGATTTGCACATAAAAAGAAAAATCTGTGCTGGGTAGCAAACAACAGGGGCCATAGCACATACCACTTTAAATAAACTCTATTTAAGGCACATTTATTTCAATTGTCTTAAGCAAGGAGGTCCTCAAGTTCTGGGCATACATCCAAAGGCCTTCTTTTTTTTTTCATCTTGATACAGATCCACAGCCACAGCTATTTATCCTCAAATGTAACTATCAATGCTTTGCATTTCCTGGCAGTCTGTGAGTAAAACTGTCCTGAAGGGTACAATGGCCTGGGTAACATCAGACAGTTCAGTTACCAGAGTCTGCAAATCATTTTCCTTCAAGTCAACGTACTTTGGGAATAGATGCAGCTGTTCTATCTCTTGCATTGATTCTCTATACAGTGACATGTCTTTATAAGAGGAAGGCACTACCTCCCTTCCCCAGCAGAAGGTAGAGAAAGCTGGATGACAGAAGCCCTGCCTTTTCCCTCCTGCTCTCCTCAGCCACACACATCATCTCACTCACTCTCTCAGAATGTTTGTCATCTTTTTTAGAACCTCTCAAATTCCACTTCACTTCTTTTTAGCCAGAGAATTAAGTGCCAGAGGGTTCAAAGATGATCCTAATCCTCTGCTCATGGAATCAGTGGGGTAGTGACTTTAAATTACTTCAAACAGCATCAGAACAAAACAGAGGGTGCCAAATACCAGCACTGTCACCTGAATTAAAAGAGTACAGCACGAACTGGAGAGAGATGACAAAGAGAAAGGTGATTTTGTGACAGCCAGAGAACAGATTCGCTTGAGATACAGGAGAGGAGGCACCTTCACATGCAGAAAGAGCACAGGAGAAGAGACGAGGCATTCTCCTTCTTTCATTAAGATCAGTCAGGTTTAATTATCAGGCCTTTTTTCTTTCCAAATTATTTGCTGTATTTGTTACATTTATGCTGGACAATCACACAACAGATGCACAACAAATACAAAGATATATTCTAAGAAGATTTCAAGGAAAGAATTAGGAACCATTAGAAAACCCACAGAAGGGAAGCCAAAGGAAATACACAATTATCACAGTTCAGAGAAATTCTGCTATTCTTTCTTTTTTGTGTGTGTTAAAAAACAGATTCTGACCACAGCTATTGTCTCTGAAAACTCATGAAGACAAGGTAAGATTCCATAGGACTAAAATGTAAAGACACATCAAACCTAAATTTGATCGTCAAAGACGACAGAAGATGAAAAATATTTAACAACCAAAACTGCAAGCACCTATCACATTATAAGCATAGTAGGAAACAGCAGACAAGAACATTTAAAATGGGATTCTATCCAATTCTTCTGAACCATCTTTTCTACTGAATAGAATCTTGTCAGTTTGGAGAAACAAGGGACATCCTATATCTTCATTTTCTAATGGTGCTATCATATAGACCATTTACCAAATTTGGAAGCAATTACTTCAAGGATATTCACAGGTAGCTGATAAAACTATCCCACCAGCTGTTGGCTGTGAATCAGAAAATGTTGTAAACGAGAGGCCCACAAGGATATGAATGTAATTGATTATCTTAAAATAAATATATTTTATATATTAGCTAAAAAATAGTTTTCAGAAACTGGAGGAAAAATACACATATGAGAGGACAACGGTATTCACACCCTATTCTCTTCTCCCCTGCATGTTGGTCATGGCTACACATGCAATGAACACACTATTCTATCATAACAAGAGGTCTTAAATCACAATCTATGAAGAAAAAGGAAGGAAGAAATTGGTCTGTTTGGCTGGAAGAATGATTGGATCTATGGAGAAGGGAAGAGTTAAATGAAGAGAAACATGGTGACAGGCTTTGAACATGAGAAAGAGAATTACAGAGTTCACCAAGGGCAGAAGAATTAGGAGCAAGTGGCAAAATTTGCCATAAAGGTAGAAATACCAGAAATAAATAACACTAGAATTAAATGCCTGTAAAAATACAAGAAATCAGTAACATTGGTATAAAGGGCGTACAAAAGCTTATTGGCATCATTCAGAAAACTTTGTGACAACCGCTTAGGCACACACCAAACAGTGCTCCACAAAATCTGCACTTATGAATTTCAAACCTACTTCAAATTATCCTGAGACTGTCGGTTTCCATATGACTGCATCAAGTCTGCAGCATAAATGTAAATAGCAACAAATAATTCCTATATTTGTCATAGCATTCTACGAAAGAATTATAGCACAAAGGACTGTATCTTGCCTCTTCTTCTGTGCTGCCTTGCTTGGCTCTCCTTTCCTCTCTTTCTTTTTCCATATAGGGAATAAGGTGGCCAACTGCTTTCTTCATAACTCGAGCAGACTTTATCACCTGCACAGATAAAGGTGGGGGCAGAATAAACAATAAAGACAAGGTATAGGAAAACCTCAGTTTTCTTCTAGCTCTCTCATTCAGGCAATAAATGAAACTTCATTTGCAGTCCCAGGTGCCAGTTTTCAGATCATTCTATGGCAGCAGGCTGCTGGCCTTACTGGGCTAAGGCTCTAAACACAACACTTTCTTCCAGGTACAGCCTCCCAGACCACTCACAATGGAACCGAAAGCTACAGATAGACTTGGAAGGTGCTAAACACAGCAAATTTTATTTGGGCCTTTTTTCTCTCTTGCACTTTTTCATGGGCTAAGACTTAAAACTGCATTTCAAATAAAGCAAAAACACTCAGGAAGATCAGAAACAAACATAATGATGCACAAAGAAAGTCAAGTTCCAAAGTAAAATAAGAAAATGGCTTCTTCTCAGCAATTTTTACAATTCCTGTGCTTATCTGAAAACACAGCCAGTATAGAATGTTTTGGCTACACCTCAGAATGCCAGTTTTTGTGAAGTAGCAAAAATGTATGACATTATTTTCCCATTACCTGAGGCAGAAACATCTTTCCAGCACCAAAAAGATCACCAACAATTTTCATACCATTCATCAAAGGCCCTTCAATTACGTTTAGAGGTCTAGGATATTTTTCTTGATTTAATCTTGCTTCTTCTGTATCTGCAGTGACATATTTCTCAATGCCCTGAGAAACAAAAGTAGAAGCTTTTATCTTGCTAGAAATACAAGTTCTATTTAGTTGCCTTCTCCCCAGAAAAAAACCCACAATGAAAGTACAAATAGATACTGTAGATACTGAGAGTCTTTAAAAATACCACAAATGTGTATTGAAAATAGACATTCTTAGGAAACACCAGTTCTTAGGCAGATAAAGTTATTCACAGCATGTCCCCAGTATTAACAGATGTGTTCATTTTTTTTTAACTGTGTCATAAGAAAACCCCAACGCTCAAAGGCTGCTTCCACAGTGCAAGTGGCACTCAGTGCAGTACTACTAAAGGACCAAAAAAAGCCCTGGGAAGTAAAAGGAGTATGTTCCAAAGTAAAAGCAGTATGTTTCTACCAACACTAGTGGAATAAAGTATTAAGGGTCAAAGACTTCAACTTCTGAAGTTTAAAGACACACCTCTACAGCTTTCTCTGTTATTGAAGTTAAATAGATCAGTTGCATTTATTATTCATTATTAATTAATAGCTTGCAAAAAAATGGCAGCTGAAGAACTTTTAAAGCCAAATATGTCCTTAAAGTCTGAGCTGAGATCATGTCTCTGAGCACTGATGAGTAGGACAGTTTTCTGCACACATTCACCTTTATGAGAGCATATTCCAGCCTTTCCTCCACAGAGCCTTTACGCCACTCATCAGTCTGTACAACTTTTTTTCCTCCTTGGGCATGATTCTGAAAAGAAAAGACATCCACAGGAGCTCACAAGCATAAGGAGTACAATTATGGACTTCACTTTCAGAAAAACAAGGATATTTCCAAGCACTGACTCATAAAATAATTTCAGACTATTCTAAAAGGTTTGCATACATGCAAATCGTGTTGTAAACGCCTGTGATGTAACACAGGCACTCAGGGAGTCTACATCCCAACAGGTACACACCTCAATGAAAAGGTAAAAAAAAATAATTAAAAAAAAAAGAGAGAGCAGTTGGACAATTTTTATGCTCATAAAAATGATGACATGACTAATCCTAAGGGTTTTACTTCTGGGAACATATTTTAAATTGATTCCTGGCCCACACACTACATTTAATTTTAAAATTCTAATTAATTTGGCACTAATTCAGTTTCTGCTGGAATAGGTTATGTTATTCCATATCACAGACATGTTTTCAATCAGTCAGCCTACAAAACTACTGTTTGTCACAAAGACTGTCCCAAACTACCACATATCTTCTTTGTCTCACACTCATACTCTCCTTGGCTATGAACACAGAAGCCAAAATGGCTTCACAGTGCAAGAAAGTTCACAACACCCACCCCAGGAATGCTTGTAGAAGAGCATCTTATCCATCAGTTCAGCTATCACACTTCAGGCAATTAATTCCTTTTCCTCACTCAGACACTAGACATAATCTGACGTCTTTCAGGCCTTATGAACTTCCTATACTTTTGAGTGCTCATCAGCAAGTTTTTAAAGATAAAGTCACGGAAACAAGACCTCACTCATGGGAACAGAAAACAGCACAAGTTTTCATTCAAGTTTATACAAATGCTAGCTAAACTTCACAGCTTCTTGTTGCCTCATCTTATTCTCCTCATATGTGTAGTTTGTAAAAATGAATGAAAGAAGAAATAAAATGTTGCCTAGAGACAATGTAGAGTCATATTAATTCTTAGTTATATTAAAAACCTGACTGGATATGTCCCTGAGCAACCCGATCTTGGCTGGCCCCTGCTTTGAGCAGGGGGCTTGTAGTAGATGAACTCCAGACGTCCCTTTCTACCCCAGGAATCACTTTATGTGATTCACTGAAATGATAACAACCTCTGGCCAGACAGTTTAACAAGGGAACCACTCCAGCCTAAAAATAACCCATGACACTGTAGGGTGGATACACAGGAACAACAGTGTTAAACACTGTATGAGATCTTTATAATCAGGATGGCTATATTGCTTGCAGAGGATGAAAAAAAACTGCCTTTGGAAGCACAACTCCCATTGCCCTAAATGCTGCAGTTTCAGTTTAAGAATGTCTGCAGCTATGTACTTCATGGAAAATGGTCTTTAATCTCAAACTTCAGATGAAGACCGATCCCCTAAATCTGCAAGGATAAAGTTCCCCCTTTTTGCCACTAGACTATTTTACTCCCACAATAAAACTATCACCACAAATAAAAGCAGAGATTCCAACAATGGCTTCCCAAACTTATAGACTAGGACTCATCAGCCACTTTCATTTCTAGTTTTAATGCTCCATTTAAATTCCTCCCTTTATTTTTCTTCCTCTTTATGCACTCTTGAATACCCAAATGGTGCAACTTGGCTTAAACAGACAAGATCACTCCCAGCTAAATTGCTTGGACACCAAGAGCACATCTAAAATAGCCTAAGCACAAGGGATAAAGAGAGTCTTCCCGTACTAGTTTTCAACATGCTGCCACTGTCACCATACAGCATGCACCACCACAGGGCAAAATATGAACCAAATGAAGCTCTGCACAGAAATATTACCTCCAGGAGCTACAAAACAGGCACGCAAATCTTCTTGTGCACCTGAATCTAAGAGCCACCTAACCCAGAGAGACTTTTGCTGTATCTTCCATTCAAAACATGATTTCACCAGTTGTCTTATGGACAATGTGTAATCTTTGTCCTTTATCACAACCATCATTACAACATTCCAAAAACACTAAATAGCTGATCCTCACCCTTTACATGATACATGAACTGGAAGTCTATGGCACAGCCACAAATCACAAGCAACTTCTTCACCTTTTACATATACTCCAAGCAAAACATTACCACCAGAGAGAGAGTTTTACTCTTTGTCTCCCACAGTGCACTTGTCAATTAAGTTCCAGCACCAAGATTAGCTTGGTTGTGGGTTGGCCTTTTCTGGTTTTCGGTTGCAGTTTTTTTGTTTTGGTTTGATTTTTTTTTTTTTATTTGTGAGGGTTTTCTTTGTTTGAAGAAAGTCTCCTTGGGATTTTTGCTTATTTTTTGTGGGAAGTTGTTTTCTTTCCTTTGGAGAATGCCTATGCAGCTTGGACTCCTGAAGCATATGAAGAACTCTGGTGCAGGCTCTTCCACAGCATGAAACTGGAGAGGTTTGATCTATGAGATTACTCATTTTATTCTGTGTTAATAACTGAACTTGTAGTATCATTAGTAAATTCTCACACCCACAGTTATACTGACACATGCAGTTTATAGGCTGTTTTACCTATCACCTGCAGGGAGGTGGTGAGGCCCAGGCACTAAATTAACTACTACTCAAAGCTTAAAACTGGAAGTTACCTGAGCATAATGTAAAAGTTTCTCTGTTGCATCAGGATCTTTATTCCAGATTAGATTTTCACAGAGCTGTAGCAATTCCTTGTGGATATCATCATACACAGGCAGATTCCCAGCATTCACAATTCCCATGTCCATGCCATACTGAAAAAAACCATACAGAATCCCCCAGACAAGGCTGTCAGACATAGCACAGCACATCTGCCAAGTGCAAACATATGGAAGCCAAAAGCACATCATACCTTAATCGCGTGGTAAAGGAACACTCCATGCATTGCCTCTCGAATGGCATCCATTCCTCGAAAGGAGAAAGACAGATTGGAAAGGCCTCCACTTATCCTGGCTCCTGGCAGTGTTTCCTATAGGAAGTGCACACAGATTTTTTAGAAAAGTGCTTTCCAGAAGGGAAATCTAAGTAAAGCATTCATTTCATAAAACAGTTGGCCCCTGAGCTCAGTGCATTGGCTATGCACCCTTTCTCTTTTCCCTGTTCCAGATCCTTCTAGTTACTCAAATTCGTAACAAGCAATTCAAATCTGCACGAAAGGATACAAGGAGCGATCCAGCAGCTACTGTGGTTTCCATCGTCACAGGTGCTATTCTGAACACATCAGTCCTCCCACTGCAGCATTCAGTATTTTCTCCATGCAAACCTACTTTTGGCTCTTCCTGTCCCCACCCCTCTGGAAACAGGAGCAGCCAGTCTGCCTGCTTGCATGTCTCAGGAGCAGGCTGCAGCTGAGCAGTTCAACTCAAGGGTGCAGCCCCACTTCCAGGAGCCCTGTGGTGACCAAGCAGCCTGTGGGGTGTCCAGCCCCAGGCTGCCACTGGCAGAGCATCTCCCCATCTATCAAGGTGTTTTGTGAAACACAACAGTGCAGCTTCCTTAGCTGTATGCAGGTGATGTTCTTCCCTGCTGTACTTCTTTACACACATTTTAGCTACACAAAAAGCCACATCGCTGAACAAATCCCTTCCACAGAAATGGGTCTTCTATTAAAAAAAGGCAGCTTTTTGCACACCTTCAAAGAGGTCCTTTTAGCTTGTATGTGAATGTGATCGTTACCTCACTTAATTAAGTGCATATTTACAGTACAGAAAACGGATTGAAAAGTAATTATAGAACTATCTGAAGTTGTTCTACTGGAAATACAGCAATATTGGGGAATGTTTGGACTTCAGAGGAGTAGTCCTCCTCACTAGGCTAAGATGTGTAACATTTTTCAGCAGCATTTTATTATTGTTGTTGTTGTTTAAAGGGAGGGTGTTTTCCTGGTTTTTGGGGGTTTAGGGTTTTAAGTAATCTCAGCAATACATTTCAAGCTGAAGTAAGTTTACAACTCACTTTTATGGTTTTAGTAGCATTGATAAAATTTATGGCATAAAGGTTATGTTCTTCCATTCCAGTTCCTATGGTCAAAATATTAGGGTCAAATATTATATCATTTGGATTGTAGTGCACTTTTTCCACAAGGAGATGATAAGCTCTGGAGCAGATTGCAATCTTGGTTTCTGTTTCTGTTGCCTAGTGAAGAAAAAGAATTCTGACATGAAACTTACAGGCCACACAAAAAATAAAATCTCCAGAAATCATTTACAGCTCCAGTGACTCAAGACTGAGAATCTGAACATCACAAATATTAAAAAAGGATTATATATAAAAATGTTGTATTAAAAATATCACCACCCCTATACCTGGACCTTCCACTCAGCTCATACACAGCAATCTCACTGCCCAGTGTTTCATCATCCTATCCAAAGCTTAACATGTTGGTTTCGACATAACTAAATTAATTCACAAAGATTTCACTCTCATGAAACAGTTTCTGAACTAAAAATATCTTTTATGAAGGAAGGATGAGTTCAGCACGTCTGAATAGCAAGAGATGCTCTTGCACTAAGAGAGCTCCACTGAGATCAGTACAAGGATTCCTCAAACATTTGAGCAGCATAAGAAATACTTACAAATCAGGGTCAAAACTACTGCTAAGATTATATAGACTTTCTCTGAATCAACTGTGTCAATGAAACAAAACAACTTTGTCCTGAAAAAGAGTAAGAAAGCCTTGCACTTCAAATGAAAAACACCTCTTCTTTAAAAGTGACACTCACCTGTCCCACTTCATCAAAAGCCATAACAACCACAGCTGCTCCATATAATTTAATTTTCCTTGCTTTCTCCAAAAAGTCTTCCTCACCCTCCTTTAGACTGATGCTGTTTACAATGCATTTCCCTTGGCAACATTTCAAACCTGCTTCAATCACTGAAAAATTTGAGGAGTCAATGCATAATGGCACCTGTAAATAACAGAGAAGCCAGGAGAACACACAAAAGTTATGAATTACAGTTTTATGTGCTGTTTGCCTATCTGGACATAAAAATGCACACAACATTAATCAGCATTTACAAATAAAAGTATCCACATGATAGTCATAGATTCACTTTGCTTTAAATGCAAAACTCAGAGCAAATTTAACTCAAGAGCTTCCATGGCAGCTCCATTACATATCATATAGAGATCTCTACTTCTCCCTGTAATTTCTTGTGTGTCTGATTTAGATACTCATTTTTAGAGAATGCACATTAAAGAACTATCTTTTAAAGCCATCCTATATCCATAGCAACTTTAAGTTTTGTGGAAAGCAATACCATTATGCACTGCCAACATAAACATTACGGCTCATAACTGCTGCAAAATGAACCTGCATTCAGCTTTCCTAGCCAGTGAAAAAGAATGGCATATATTTATGTGAAAACAGACAGAAAACGTCAAAGCTTCTGTTTCATCCAAAGGCCTTCCCTATTACAGTATCACTTCCTCTGCGGGGACAACTACATCTGCCTAAGCACATAAACTGGTTACTAAATGAAACAGTATCAACATCTTCTGAATGCAATTTACAAGTCAGTAACATGTTCTTTATTGTGACTCAATTACAACCTTCGCGATATCAGGTTCCGAAGAAATCAAGTTGCAAAATCTGGTCATTGCAGTGGGACCATCCAACATCCCATCATCCATATTTATGTCAAGAATCTGGGCCCCCATCTCAACTTGCAATTTGGCTACACTCAGGGCTTCCTAAAGAAGAAAGGTAAAAACCAAAACAACAGAGAGAAGAAAAAAATCCTAATTATTCTCAGGATAACATTTCACTTCTCCAAAACAAGCATGCAGTCAAAAATTTAAAAATTTATAAGACATCCTGTAAGAAAATAAGAAAATGGTCTGTGATGTACAACAATACAAAACAGATGCTAATACGGAACAACCTATAATTAATTTGTTCACAGAACATGACATCAGAGACCTGATGTGCTGGTAGCATCACCGACTGTAGAGTTGGTCATATGCTTAATCGGATAATTTCAGAATTGCGTGGCAACGAGGACTTGTGACTGCACAAGACTACAGGAAAACACAGTCTCTGTGATGGTATGAAATATGGGCCTTGCATCACAAGCTCTGGTGTTTTGTAACCCAGGATACTTAGTTTTTAAAGGCTGTTCAACATTTTTGCCACCTGCAGAATCACAAGTGCTAAGAAGGAAAATTAAAGCTTTTCCCCCAGCCTACATAAATATCTGAACACCCATGTCTGTTCACTTTCTCTTTTCTGTCATTCTGCAGAGTCCCTAACAACCTGTGTTTAAAGTTCTGTTCATTTAATATGCCTAACCTGCTTCATGACTTCTAAGAGCCTAGGAGTCAGACTTCCAAAAATACAAACCAAGGCTTTAATTCTGATTTGGTTTAACATCAGAGCATACTCTGGGGCAGTCTCAGCTCTCAAGAAAAGTCGCTCTACTATTTGTTTCAATGTTACATTATCAATTAACACCAGTAAAGAATGAGTCTTCCAGCCTCTTCATTTCTGCCCTGCAGTAGTTTGAAAGAAAGCAATTACCCCCTAAGCATCTTTTTCTGTACCAATGCTCATGTAGCATGCTGGAGTGAGCAATCAAAGTAGGGGCAGTAACCAGATGTAACCATAATGCCGACCAGAATTGGGGAAGTGAGGGAGGGGAGAGAGAGCAAGAGCTGCACAGTGGCACAGTCTATCCCAAGTCAGATGTACCCAGTATCTTGAAAGAGAGGATTACACCTGCCTTCTTTCCCCTCTTCTGTGTGAATCAACCCCTAGATGCAGCACAGACCAGGACATTTTGTAAACCATCACCAACTGTATACCTAAACTAAAAATGAAAAGTTTCCTGTAACATTTGTCCAAAAAAAAAAAAAACAAAAGTCCGTGTAAAGCCCTTCTCACAAAGTTATTAGTAGCCGGCAGGCAGAAAAACAAAGAACAGAGAAAAAATAATTTCTCCACCTTTTCTTACTCTTATAACTAGCGTAGAATAGTGTTCGTGCCAGAAAAACAAACAATAACAGTGTAATGGAGCAATGGAAAATCAGAGCATCAGTTATAAAGATTATTGTTAATATGTATACTTCATAGTTGCCTGCCATGATGAGTTTAGCAAACTTCCGTGATCCTGCAACATTGCAGCGTTCACCAATATTAACGAAGTTGGTGTACGGCCCAATCCTGAATGGCTCCAGACCTTAAAAAGATATTTTTGAACATATTTGTTAAAACAGAAAAAAAAAAATGTGTAAGAAAGACAGGATCTCTTCTCTAGACTGTAAAATAAAAGCCTCTCTCTCTAAGAATAGTGCTTTCTCAGCGCATCAGTGGTCTAATGAGTAACTAGCAGAGCAGTGCAATGAAAGAACTGCCAATAGATACACCAAATCTTTCTATTCTTCCTCAATAACAGTCAATAATTTACCTGACCCACAAAAAGTAACAGCCAACTTTTCCAATACAGAAGTGAAGCTACGATTTTTTGGACATCTGTGTGTATGTTCTCTCAACTTTCAACTATGTTACCTCATGCATGGCACCATGAGAGAAGCAGGACCCACTGAACTGATTGACCAACAAGGGTAGCTCTTAACCCATACCCTAGTTCAGAGAAACAAGGCCAGTTGGACCCTTGGGTAGCAGGCAATGCAGAGGCAAAGAAACTGTACAGCAGAATCAAATAACCTACAGCATGACATCACAGGCCAACCATGATATATTTTATTTACGCTAAACTGATTTGACCTGAGGTTAAGATTCCAGACCGAAAAGATGGAACTGTTTTACTCAGATACACGGCTCAAAAGCTTAAAAGAAGGCCCCAAGTGTGGAACATACAGATCTAGACTTTGTTAAAACAAAACATGTTCTAGATCTGGATACATTGCTGGAACACAGTCCCAGTACGACTGAATCAGTATCTGAGGTGAGACGGGGCAGCCCTCTCACAGCAGGTGTACAAGGATTTCACCCCAGCTCCGGCAATAACTGTAGTTAAATTACCTGGTCTCTCTGTGCTTGACCCTCCCTGTTGTAAAGTGAAAATAAAGATACTCGCTTCACCGTAACAAGTCTGAGACTTGCAGAGTAAATATGCTGGCTTGATTGTATTATACAAGATGACCACAAAAATGTTCTACTACTCCTTTAGCCAAAACAGTAAGACTTAGATCTGGGTACACATCCATAAGCTTGCTGGATTCAGGTAGAACCAGACATTCACAGTGTTGTTCTGATCAGCAGAAAACAGCCAATAAATTTATAAAGGAAACTTGCACTAGTTATGAAACTCAAACTGTTACACACTTTACCTGACAGCAGCATGTATCCTTGAGAGGGAGACTGTGGAACACGAGGCTTACAGAATTTCACAGCTTCGGCAATTTTTCTGAGTTACAGAAATGAGAAAGTAAAGTTTTCAATTAAAATTAAATTACTCCAGACAAGACTCAAACACAATATACTAGACATATGCCTACATTTCCAATTTAGTCCTGTAGAGATGAGACTAATTAGGTAGCTTCACTTTGTGAGGCCAAAGGCAAAAACATACTCCCAGAAGACTCTAACTATTTGCAGGAAATCTACCAGGCTGAAGTTTTTCAAATACAGGATGAGATACTGTACCAATGGGACACTTGAAGGATTTCAGAATCAGTCCTCGAACACACTGACTCCTACCATATTCATGACTTCCTGAGCTGAGCAATTGCTGATGATTGCAAAACCAAAACACAACAAAAAAATCCACAAAAAACCCAAAGAGAAACAAAATCCCTCAAAACAAACAAAAACCCAAACAACCAACCCTCAAACAAACAAAAAAAACCCCAAGGGACAAACGTTGTTCTGTACTAAGACACACTTCTCAGATGCCAGAATGATTCATGCTGTTCACATCCACTTTCTCTTCATTCCAGTCAGGACTGACACACACTGTCCTCTACATGTTTACATGTCACCTCTTCCAAGTTTATATCAGGGTAAAAATTAATCACAACAGTCCTTTCTTTTTCGAGTTTAAGTGAAAAACAGAGGCTTTCTCACTGACCTACTTCCAGCGGGAAAGATTTCAAATGCTCCTTCTGACTAGCCAGGACCAGCACCAGCTGTACAGCATTCACAGAACTTCTGTTTAGGCATTTCCCCAACATACACACACACATCCACCCACCCCTTCCTTCCATCTACCATCAAAGGAAACCTGAAGTTTCACCTTGTAGCTAAGATCGCCAAAAAGAGAAAGAACATACAGCACAATAAAGCAGAGAATGAGAAGTCTATTCTATCCATCAGTAAAGAGGGAGAAGTAATCCTGAAACAATTTTAGATGACAGAACCTAACAGGTTTAATCCTTGTTTGAACCATGCCTCAACTCATTCTTCACTATATGTGCAGTTATGTAAGCCAGGTTGTTCCCACTTCACATATTGCTGCTATTGGCATTCAGGTGATCCATCTTTTCAGGAAACTCTAAGACAAGCCATGGAATATTGCTCCACAGAAGCAGCACTTAAGTTTACTTTGCAGTCCACCAGAGCTGTAGCACATGAAGTACCTGATATGTGCTGGTGTGGTACCACAGCAACCTCCAACTATGTTGACCAAACCATCCAAAGCAAAATTCTGTAAGAGGAAATAATATTTTGTTCAAAGTTATTAAAGCTATGTTTTTAATATATACATATTTAATTCTTTTTCTCCGTATGTTAGGGAGATCACAAGAAAAACACTACATTAAAAAAACAATTAGCACTATATCTTTAGGATTCTCTTTAGGATTTGTTTTGAGACATGGATTCCCAAAGTTAACGAGCAATTTCAACACCTAATTTCAAGAGACTACATTTGAAACTGGCCTATTTTATACTGAAGCTCCAAATGAAAACATGAATCAGTATCAAACACTAGTCATACTGTATTATAAAACGGCATTAACATGCAGCAAATATTGTGTTCTTGCTGATACACTGCAGCTTCAGACACACAGTTCTGTCTTGCACAGATCCAGTGGCATGTGGAAAAGCACCCTGCACTGGAACACCACCACCATCAGCAGTTCCTGTATACACAACTCTGTAAAATTGTGCCAAGTTCATAAACACCACTCAGCTTTTTGAACAATTCCCAAATACAACAGTAAGAACATAGGAGTGCAATGAGTAACATCCACAGATCAAGTGGCAGGAAACCTTAACTTAGTACACGAAACTAATTAAGGTTGTCAGTTTCCTAAGTAGTTCCTAGTGTCATACTTCAAATCACTATCATTCAGCAAATTGTCTATAAACAATCCAAATTATATATATAGCTACCCAAAGGAAAAAAAAAAGAATCCTACTCCAATATTGTAACAAACATGCACAGGATACGAGCAAAGAGCTCTTTTCTACTAGTACATCAGATGTGACATAATCAAAAGAACTATTTTATACCTCTATATGCTTGGCAGTCACTTCTGGAGTTTCATCATAACCACCAAAAGTATTGGGAAGACCTTAAAACATAGAGTTTTTTAGTATTAGAATTTGTTTAAAGTCCAAAAGAACGAATTCCATAAAAGGCACATTTAAAGCAGCTACAATTGTATGAGGACTAAAATGCCTCATCACCCTTGCAATCTCTACTCAGCAGATTATTAATTATGCAAGAACGCATTCTGGATTCATTGTCACAAAACTAACAACAGTTACTTTCAGCAGTTAAAAATATTCTTACTCTCTTTTTAATTATAAAAGCAGTCATCTTTTCAAGCTACTTCAACTCTATTATTGCTAATGAGATGGAAAGGTTAGATACATTTCATGTGCCTGTAAGCATAGGAACATGTGCACCAACACACCTGCATTGGGGTAACAGATGATGTAGGCTGATGTACATTTCCCAATTGTTTCAATGAATGGACGCATTTCAACTGCCCCTAAAGCACAATTTAAGCCAATACTGGAAAATAAATTTTCAAAAATTATGTTGAAGTAAAAACACCTTTTACACACAAAACAGATGAATGTTAGTGCTGGCAACTGCTAACTCCCACAATCATCTAAAACAAAACCAACCTGATCTCCAATTTCTTTAATCATCATCATCAATACAGCAAGACTGTGCAAAATGAGAACCCTCAGGTGGAAGAAAAGCACGAAAGGGAAGGGGGCTGGACTGAATTGAACTGGGAACAATAAATCAAGATTTCATTTCAAAATCCAGGAGGAAAGTGGCAGCATTTTGACAGCAACTGCAGCAACATGACGGCTCTGTATTTTCTAGGTAAGAGAGAGAACAAGTGGAATGAGAATGACAGACTGGAAAGGAGTCTCGTGCTATAGGAAAAAGTATGAAAAAAGGTTGAAAAGGCAAGACCTGCTTCAAGCTGCTAACTCATCATTTCCTTTACAAATTATATATAAATTATGTCAACTTTGGAAGAGAGCAAGTGCCTCCCCCAAGAAGCTTCATGGCAGCACTAAGCTTGGGACAACTGAATCTGCTACATCTTAGTAACCAAGACAGCACTACAGCAGAAGAACTTTTACATGAATAAGTTTCTAAACAATCCTACCAGTATATGAGATACAACCATATTTTCTTTCATTCAATGACAGATACATAAATGAGACTTGCACTCAAAATATCTCCATTTGTATTCAATACAGAAATTTCTCTTGCAGAAACATATCTTTTACAGGTTTACGGATCTTTCGGCACCATTCTAGGCACCACCTTGTGAGCACTGCAAAACTCAGAAGGTGTTCATAGAGCTGCTGGAAGAGGAAGATGTAAAAAAGCTTTCTCCTTTCCTGGAATAACAGTCTCAGAGAGGATGCAAGCGAACCCACTGAAACAGGAATGTGTTACAGCCACGTTTCCCAACTAACTGAGCTACACAGGCAGCAGAGCTAATTAAGTGCCTGTGTGCCCACTTAGTTTCACGGAGGTCAAAAGCAAAAAAGCCCTGCACAGGACTGGGAGCATAAAATGGTTTTTGACTTTTCTCCTGTTTCCAAGGAGTAGGTGGGGCCTTGGTAACTTCACAAGTAGCAGCAATAAATGCTTGCAGTCAGATTCACTTGTTGAACAGCATGAAAAAAATGTTGAAATATGAGGGGCTTACAGCAACATCCAAACCCAGGATCTTGAATATCACAGTCACAAATAAAGATCAAATAATAACAAACCCCTCCTTCCAATAACTTAGGGATGACACAGTTGGGGTTTAGGTTGGTTTTCTGTTTTGGTTTGGTTTTTTTTCGGGGGGGGGGTATATATGTTTGGTTTTTTTAAACAGCAAGCTCTACCTTCAAAGTGCTTTCTCTAATACATCCCATACTAGCCAGAAAAATTTGAAAATAACCTTTTTATTCTCATTTCAAGATTCGGTGTTTACAGATCTTTAAATCCATCATACAGATCCCCTGGATACAAATAGCAAGCCCAAGGAGTACACATTCATTACAGCAATGAGGTTCTGGAATTTATTTCAAAGTGTGGGCTCATCCCTCAAGGTTTTCAAAGCAAAGCAAGGTAAGAATGGTTAGCAAGACTGCCCTTAAAAATGCAGACAAATGCAATCTATTTCCTACTCTTAAGTTATTTGATTTACAAGCTTTCAGCTCATACTCCCCACACTCTGAACTGCCTGAATTATTACCCATTACAGGGGTTGCTGACAAGTATATTCATGAGCATGACACAATCCAAGCATTACCTGTCTCAAAACTGTAGCACAGACATGCACATTCATTCAGAATAAAAAAGTAGCTTCTGTGACCAGCATCATCTTCTCACAGCACTCAACATCATGCAAGAAAACATTTGAAAAAAGCAAACTGTTAACCATGCCTTAAAAGCCAGCAGCCTTGAGCCAGATTGCCGATATCCTGTCACTGCTACCCTAGTATAATAACCATCATACACTCATCTTAAACATCACCTCCCTCCCTTGCTCATTTCTTCACAGCAGTCATACAAAAATTTCTGTGAAAGGTAAGACTGCAGAATGCCCTTGGGACCAGAACAAAATCCACATTACGGCCCAAAACTCAGTGTATGTCTTCTCAATGCTACCACAGTAAAAACAATCACAGGATCTGAAACAACACATCTGAGCATCTTTCATGGCAAGCAGCTTGACACACATCTTTCAGCACTTACTAAGCACAGCTCATGAGTTTCTCAGCTACCACCTCCATCATCCAGACACAAAGCACACACCTTTAAGGCTGGGCTCCAAACCAAACTGAATTAAGCATGACACAGCACCCTAATCAGGGCATACACAACCCAAACAGAAACACGTGAACACATCTAACACAATTCCTAGGATACTACTATTAATCAGCTTTTTCACAATCCTAAAGCCACTCTGCACCAATTTGGCCACAGAAACAACATTAAATGCAATCTGTTCCAACCTCTAAAACCCTTCTGCTACAGTGCTGTATAGTAGCCTTTTCACAAATGAGAAACAGGCCCTAAACATTGAGACCCATCAGACAGCTTTAATGAAATATGCTTTAATAAATTCTTGATTTCAGCTCCAGTGCCCTTCTCTCTTCTTCAGAAGCAAGAGAGTTAGAGCACAATTATCTGAGACAGACTCATGCCAAATACGGATCACGAGGCCGTGATGCTAAGAGAAGAAGTCAACTACCACCCTGTTCCAGGAGGCTCCATATGTTACTCCTGGAACACCGTCTGGTCTGGGAAAGTGGAGCCTCAAGGGCAGTCAGGAAAACTGTGAATGCAGTCTTCTGCTTCTGCATCACTGAGATGACAGATTGCGTGGTTTAGCTGAAATTTTGTTGTAAAAACAAACAATGGTTCATCATAATGTGCACGGTGTGCACTACTAACAGTGAATTAAATGCTTTCAGTTAGAATATTCTAGGAAAAAACAATCTATTTCTGGTGTAAGCTTTTGTGCTAAGAGAACCAACCTAAGAGTAAAAAAAAGGCAAAGAGGGAAGAGGAGACAAGGAGGAGGTAGAACACAGAAGAAACACAGAAGAATAGATAACCAGGGGAAGGTATTCAAATGAACAGGCAAAACCTTGTACAATGACCAAATCTGACACATTATCCATTTGCACAGATCTTAACCTCACATTTACTTCAACTTTTCTGCCTAAATAGAAAAGAATTGAAGTAAATGGAGGCATCAGGAGCTCTCAAAACAATCATGCACATCCTTAAGAAAAACACTCAGAACACATTTTTCTAAGAGTTCAGTAAAAAGAACATTGCAATAGTATCTTACGATTTTCTCTTTCAAGACACCCTGAAATACTCTTAGCTGGCACTGTTTCCCTCTAAGAAAGAGATCTAAGTTCTGCCTGTACCAGGGACTGGCTCCTTGCACAGCCCAAGACAGTAGGAGATGGCAAACTACAGTTTCAGATTTTGACCTAATTGTAATTTCAGTGTAAACACAAAGCCCCAGATCATTTAAAACAATGAATTAAAAATTCAGCATTCTTTGGAAAAATAATTTCTGTTGAGGGAACAATAAAAAAACTGGTTAGAAATGCATGTGATTACATATGATCACAGTTTGTATAGCTTCCATTTAGCTGCAAGCAAGGGTTAAAATAGAAAAGAATCTCAATCTACAAATAATTAACTAAGAGTATGAATGATATATTTCCTTACCAAAGTGGCTTACTGTGGGAAACACTAATGACAAATGCCTCTCCTGTCTGGCCGGAGAGGGTACGCCCACTCTTATCCACAATGGTTCCAGAAACCTAAATATCAATTGAACACAGAAAAAGGAGAAAAATTGAATGCACAACAAAATGAAAAATTAAAATAGATGAACTGCTATAACCCAAAGTAGAGAGACCTGTGCTCCACTCAAAGTGATGAGACACAACTCAAACAGAAAAATTAAACCCTTTTCACCATATAAATGTTTAAATATTTATCTACAAGAAAGAAGACTGGTCAAAGGTTTTTGTCTTTCCCTCTCTCCCTCTTCCTCAGGGGGGAAAAAAGAAAACAAAAGAAAACAAAAGAGAGAAAACTACTCTGAACCACCCAGCAGCCAGGTAGCATGAGTATCATGGTGTCTTCTGATGATAGCCTCTGACCCAGACCGCAGGGGTTTTTTGTTTAGGCAGCTATCAGCAGTCACCTTCTCCTCACCTCCCCGCTTAAGCTATTTCTGGTCTCAGGACTGTTATTAAGTAGTTTGGTGGTGGTGGTTGGTAGAAAGGTGGGAGAGGTGGGGCTGAACTTAAAAACAAGTTACTGTTTTTGCCACACGGGAACACCAAATGTTGCAACTTGGTAGTGGAAGTATAAGTCTTAAGCTGTATAATAACACTTCTTCAGCAGTATACAGAAAGAGATGTGCAAATAATAAATAACATAGTTGGGGAACTAACAACTATGAAGTCGAGAATTTGGGAGGCATCTGGATGAGCCGGGAAAGCCTCCTCAGATGTCCTGGTTCTGGCCAGGACAAGGTTAATTCTTGCAATAGCCAGGAGGGGGCATGGCTACAACACAAAGGTTATACCACATCATTGCCAGGTGTGGGAGAAGGGAGTCTCTACCAGGAAGAAGGGGTTCCTTCCAGTGGGATGGAGCGGTGGGGTAACACCAGTTCTGAGCCAGAGGGAGCAGTTTAGGAGACTCTGGTCCCGAGCCAGAAGGAGCGGTCAGGGCGTCGTGACTGCAGGGTCAAGCTCCATGGTGAATATTTTTGCATGTAAATCACTCGCTCTTTTGTACATGTTTGCTATTAACATTGTAGCTGTTACTGTTCCTTTTCTTATCTTACTGCTGCTTCCAGCCACCTGTTCTTATCTCAACCCCTGATCTTTGCCTTTTGTGCTTCCAATTCTCCTCTCCTTCCTGCCGAAGGGAAAGAGAGAGGGGAAAAAGTGGGGGAGCGAGAAAGCAGTGCATGGTTTGGAGAACCTCAGTGAAGGCACTGATTTGGAGAGTACCATTCCTACACCACAACACCAGGTCTAAAAGTCTTTTTTTTCCAGAAGATGGAATGAGTTTAGAAGACTCCGTGCAAATTAAATCCACTACTTACTCCAAAGCATGCTTTAATATTGATGCCATTTCCCACCTTCAAAGTACTCAGTCAAGGGAGGCAATCAGCGGAATATTAGAGAGCTGTGCTAAGGGGTGTAACTTCTCAACATAGTTGAACTGAAAAGGGAGCAAAGAATGAGGAACCAAGCTCAAGGACTACTATGTTCAGGGCAATGAAGACAAAAAGTCAACTCAGAAAACTCTCTGTGCTAACTGACCAAGTACGAAGTTGTGAACACAGGAGTTCTACACAATGACACTTCCAAACCAGGCTTTACTGTTCTAAAAGTTAAACTAAGTAACAAAAGAGACTTTTATGAATGCAGTTTCCAAGCTCACTAGCAGTGAAGCTAAACATCGGAAACTACAAAGAAAGAAATGGAAAAGGCAGAGAACATCACTAGGCTGTCATACAATCCCTGACATCTGCACTTTGAATGCTGTATTCTATTGTCATTCCACTCTGACTTGAGGAAGTGGAAAACAAAAACAGGACAATAACGAATGAACCAAGTGGGACAGCTAAATAGAAAAGGACTCTTCAGGCTGAAAAAGGATGACTAAAGGAGGCTCTCACAAAGGACTACAAATGCCATGCCTATGCAGCAAAGGGAAGAACAGCTGCTCATTATCACTTTTAAGAGGCGAATGGCAAGACACAACAGAAGTTATCAGGTGGACCGCCCAAAAGTAAGCAAACTTTCAAACGTGCATATTCATAAGATGCGAAAGTCACAGACAGATTATTTTGTAGATGCTTGGGTCCCACATAGGTTTAAACATAGATGCAAGGAAGGAATAAACATGCTCAACAAAAGCCTACAAACAGATACAAACTGCAAATTAGAAAGCCTGGACTGCAAACTGTAGAAAACAGGAAGAATACAACAGAACTTTCAAAAAAAGCTTACTCTTTTTCTATATTTCTTCCAATGCATTCATGATCAGCAACTATCAGAAAAAGACACATCAGAGAAATATGGAGTAAGACAGATTTTTATGACTTGAAATGGCCACTCATTCTACTTGAAAATATGTCAGAATTTGCTTAATTTCATCCTTGAAGCATTGGTTCCTGTTACCCTCAAGACTGCAAGCCTGAAAAAAAATCACCATTAGACCTTTTCTTGTGGAAATACACACTAGAATAAAGTCATTCCTTTGTCTATGGCTCGATCAGCTGAACAGAGCTATGCAAGGCTGATTTCACAAAGCTGTAAAAGTTTTTACTTTCACAATCATGTGCAAAAAGTACATTTCCAATAAACTCATTTCCTTCATTTCAAAGCACTTTAATCAACTGCCATCTCAGCTAGTTCACAAATGAAGTTTAAGGGTATGTAAAATATTGAAATATACTTACAAATATGGGTCGGAAAGCATACTCTTTCTCAAACAACATCTGGAGTGCAAAAAGAGCTGCCTACAGAAGAATATGTTGCAAAACATTAATGATGTCTTCAGAGTTCTTCAGATTGTTAGGGTTTTTTTTCTGTTTATACAGGTTTGATGCCTTTTTATATTTATTTATTTATTTTATGGCTGTTTATGCAACTTGCTAGCTCATATAGCCTGACACAACTTACTACACTCAGGTAGTATTACCCTTATCCCCAACATCTTCCAGATGTTCCAAAACACATTTTGGTACCAAGCAGAAAGGAAGTATCACGGGCAAATCAGATAAAACCAAGACTACTCTGAAACCCAAACCACATCAGCAAGTACTTCTCTTGCCTATCTGCAGCACAACCCCCATCCCAGACATGGTTGTACGTACTCTTCCCAGTACACATTCACTGCCCTTTGGTCTGTTTAGACATTTAGTTTCCAAAGGGTTCCAACCACCACAAATTTTTACAGTAAGAACTGCAAGTGACTCCTTTGAAAGTCCTGAAAATGTCCTCCCTCTTTAGGGTAAAAAAGTTGTCCGTGGACATGCCCTTAGCATTATGTTAAGCCTACAGGCTCCTGGCCAAACCTCCACAATGACTGGCCAAAACTGCAAAGGGCAAATGATGCCACTGTGCACGTTATTCAGCCTGTGGCAAAAGCCTAAAGAAATGCTCTGTGCATAACCAGCCAGACTTTTCCATATAAAATTGCAAGACAGTTTTAAGCACCCTAACAACTCCACCACCTGCACTTATTAGAGTGTTATTAGGTAAAGAAAGAGGTGCTAAAATCCCATGAATTGTGGCATATTTCAACATTTTATTCCTTCTATTTACCCTTCTAATCTTCTATTCCAAATTGTTCTTTCATAAAACTGACGGCAGAGCTCCCCCCCAAAAAACACCTTTTAATAGAACTGTCTTACAAGCCTTCCCACGCCTGCAACCAGATTCACTGGACAGATCCTCTCCAGTGTGCATCACAAGCATCCTTTGGACAGACATGCTTACAGTGAAAAATACAACCAGAAGCATTTGGAGATGTTGAGCAATACAACAGAGCTTCTGGGAATAAGACGACAGCTGGCACAGACAGCCAGAAAGATACAAATGGCACATACTAAGAGGCAAAAGAAACAATCTGGAAAAGGCTGATTAAAAACCATCTCACAGTCTACCCACTTGCTATCAACTGAAGAGTCTTTTCATTAATTTAGTAAGCAGTAGCTGATACCTCAAAGAATATTATTTTGAATTTCCTTAGGTAGTACACCAAATACTTATATTAGAGTGGTGGGGTTTTTTCCCCAGAAGTCTCACCTTAGCATTGGCGGTATCAAATATGGTTTCCACCAGCAAGATGTCAACTCCTCCATCCAAAAGTCCTTTGGCTTGTTCCGTATAGGCTTCAACCAGTTCATCAAAAGCTGTAAAACAGGAATGATGTTCATTTCATCTGGAGATATGTCTTTCAAGACTACTGCCTATGTCAAATAACTTGATGGTTATAAATACTTACTTATGTTCCTGTAGTCTGGTCTCTCCACAGATGGTGACACAGAGAGTGTCCTGTTTGTTGGACCCATGGCTCCAGCAACATATCTCCTAATTCCTAGACCAAGTCACAGGAGGGGAAAAAAACCCTAAACTATTACCCTCTGGCTTTACAGTGACAGTCAATAACCTTGTTTAAATATTCTGGCATGTGCCATAAAACCCCCACTTTCTTAAAGCGTATTTCAAATCTTATGTTTTTATTGCATACTATGAATCACATCAGTAATGTGCTATCAGAACAGCAGCAGCACTGTTAGCTTGAAATACAGTTTGTTTGTAAAACACAAGCAGAAATGAGTCTTTGAAAGACAGCATTGTCTACAGCAGTGTAAAGGAGCTCTAAACCCCCTCACATAATGCTTGGAAGGCATTTGTAGAAATGAAATGAAAATTTACAGATGACAGTCACATACTAAGACCGTTCCATTAGCTTCTGAATAAAGTAGACAAACACCAGCATTAACTGGTAATCCACATTTACCTACAATCAGTTATCCTAGTTCTGGAGTACAAAGACTTGTGTCATACAAACCTAAGGAATTTTTAACAGTCCCTGCTGAATTTATTTTCTCTAAAATATGTCTGAAGATGTGTATTACCTGCAGTCTAAACCAGGCACGCACAGGACAGCTATGCTGAAGAACACCTTAAGGACCAGATCCTTCAAACATGATAAAATTAGTGTGATATGAATAGAGATATGAAATTGCTGCTACTGTGCCTAACTTGCAAACATGTACAGTATCATTTTACATCCCCATAATGTAAAACATCAAGCTATCCTCCAGTTAGCAACATTTCAAGGATTGCAGCGTTGTCAAAACCACAAACAAGTAAAAAGTTAAAATAATACTACTTACCTGTCTGAGCAGTTACAGTGTCTGCTGCTTTTCTGGCCACCTCTGCAGAGACTCTGTTTAATCGATATGCCTGGAACAATTACAGAAAATTACTGAGCAACCTTTAACTCAGTCCAGGGTAACTCATCCTCGAAGAAACACAACACTTCCATCCAGTAGCTCGCTGTACACTCTGAAGGTTCCCCAAGTCACACAAATGTGTTTCAGCACTATCACAATGCTCCAAAAGGAACAGCACAATACATCTCAGCAACAGAGGTACATGGCAGGTTCATCCTGCGCATGCCCCAGTCTGCAGGTGCTAATCATAAAATTTAATTCTTTAAGGTAGTAAATAAATCCTGCTGAAATCAACAGAAGCTGAAGAACAGCACTTTGATGACAAAATTAACCTACTCTTAAGTTCACTTTTTATTCAAGTAGCTATTTCCAAGTATTTACTTTTACATATTTACTCATATTCTCAAAACAATACATAGCAAAGATTAGGCACAATAAATGCAAACTAGAAAGGACTTCTACATACACCAGCACAAACAACACATAAGCAACATCCAGGAAAAAAGCAGTTCCATTGTGGCATTTGGTAAGTTGGAAAGACTGAAGCAAAACATCCTTGTTCACAGAACGGAGAGATTCTGTGAATGCTCAAGCAAAATCTAGGACTAATTATTATTGCCTGCACCTCTGTCAAGAAGAAGCATACTATGTCTGTGACACAGCCAAGCGCAATTGTCCACAGCAGCAGAAAGGAGCTACAATCCCATCACATGGCTCAAGAGGTAGCATGCAGCCAAGAAGCACAACACCAAGGAATCCTGGAACCAAACTAATCTTGGTTGCTAGGACATGATTAATATTTTAATGTGTAAACAGTTTAGCATTCTTACCAAATGCTCAAGGCCGTAGTCAGCCTGTGCAATTCGGGTGCTGCTGAAAGTGTTGGTCTCAATGATGTCAGCACCTGACAGCAAGTATTCCTGCAAGACATGAAAGAAAAAAAGCCTGAGGTATGAAATGTAAGTAACCCAACTACTTGTGTCATCCAGTTGACAAAATGTCACAAATCGTTTCCCAATTCAAAGCTGATTAAACTCTAAAGGCCTTATTTGAAAGCACAGGGCCAAAGCAATAGAACTGTTCCATGTAACCAATTTTCAGAATTTCAGTGTCAGCCACACTTTCTATTAACAAGGGACATTTATAGAGTCACCTCGGCCACTGGAGCACATTCCAGATTTCTGCACAGGGATATGGTCAGATGCAGTCCAATTGCCATCAGCAAGCAAGGACTGCTGTGGGCAGTCTCAGAAAAGGCCCAAATAAAACAACAAAAGAAAATATTAGAAAATTTAAATGTTCTGAACAGAACAGCACAAGAGCACACTGGGATAGAATACAAGCTTAGGAGAATTAGGTAGAAAAATGCAGATGTCATTTAAAGTTTAACTAATGACCGAGATTCACAAAACATTTAAGCTTTCTGCTCGATTTTGGTTGTCTGATTCCCACTGAAGTGAACTGAAATCAATGCAAACTGAAACATTTTTACAGATTCTAGCCTGCATTTGTATAATCACTATCAGTTGCCCTTCTCCCTAACTCGTCTTTTTGATCCCTTTGAACTCTGACATGATCTCTGCATACTGAAGGAAACTAAAACACTTGAAGTGCTAGTAAATCAAAAATACTGGTGCCACCATTGAACATAAACCACTCAGATTCTCCTACAAGAAGCAGATTAACTCATTGAGTTCAACAGCGCAAGTAAAGTCTTGATCCAAATGACAGCTAAAAATAAATGTTTTAAAACACGTTTTGCTGCAAACAAATATGCTTTCTCTCAACTCCTCTTGAAAACATATTAAAATACCTACAAAAAGATACATGAAAATATACAAGCTCTTACATATCAAGCAGTAACATATTAGTTTTCTGAAAATTACCTAACATGTTAAATGCGTATCAGCCCTCCAACTTTACTGTCTACCACCACAGAAGGAAGTAACATACTCAAAGCAGGAAGGTAACTTTTGCCTTCGAAAATACATCCCATCTCTTACCTTTGAATCTGACTTTGCCAGACAAGGTACAGTTAACATTTACTTTCTAAGCTACTGATATCTGTGAGATCTAACTGAATGGGTCATTAACAAAAAAAACCCACCACACAGATAGTGGGATTATAGTTAGAAATATTTTTATCTATTATTGTAAGTTCCTTCTGTCCAGCTCTCAGAAGAAATAACCACCGGTAGCTGTAAAATATGAAGTCACCACCCACTGCTCAGAAAGCCTCTGACCCAATAGTGGCAGCAGGGATGTGGAGTACAAAAGACAGTACTTTTTTTACATTCTTCCTAAAGCACCTATAACTGGCCATTAGAGAGATAACGGCAGGTTACTTGGTTTGAGTCAATACATACATTCTCAAGTTACATCACTACTGCTCTGCTGAACTTGCCAAATTCAACTGTTAAAGCAGCTTACCCTATTAAAACCACAAACTATTATAAATTCCAAGGTTCATGAGCACTATCGCTCAGTTGGACTCAATCTACAAATACCTCCCTCTGAAATTTCTATGGGTCAAAGGCTGATTCCTTACAGCTCATCATTCTTAAAATCCAAAGAATGGCAGATAGAACGTAAATTAAAAAATACAGATTACCTTCCAAGTCTAACAAACATAAACTAAATATGATTCTCACCAATGACATACACATCTTGTCAATAAATAATTGAAAAAACCCAGAACACATGTAAGGCTTCAACTGAATAACAAATAGCTGCAATGCTATTCAAACATTCTAATTACGACCGTAAGACCTATGAATACTGGCAGCTCAATAAATACAAGACTTAGGAAGTTGTTTTTAAAATTTAATTGAAGACAGGAAAACAATCAAATCTGTTTGCAAATTCCTAATCATCAGCAGATTAGACTGTTTTATTCTCTGGGCCACACGTTAATATTCTAGGGAAAAAACAAGACTATGGAAGCACATATACTCATTAGGAAGCTCATACACTCATTAACTACAGAGGCCTGCTTCAGGCTGCCACATTTAACAGCCCTTTAATACACAATTATAGAAACACATCTAGAATTCAGATACGTCCTACTTAGATGCATTTCAAGTGCTAGCTGAGAATAAGAAGAGGAAATAAAAATAAAATAAAACAGAATCTACAATTAATAGAAATACATCAGGGACATAAGTCAAAAAGGGATTTAAAAATAGCACTGCCTGGGTGACATCAGAAACCAAGACAAAAATACTGTGCTCACACAACCAGAACAGTCAAATCTGCTCATTCTTTTTCACATGGTTACCTAGCATTCTATTCCCTATCCCCAAAAGACACTGGAGAGCCAGGAGCCTGTGGTATGGAAAAGAGGCGTGCAGAGGCCAAGTTCTCCCCCCTCCTCTTGCCAAGAGACAAAAACCAGAACCACCTACCTTGTGTATGTCACAGATTATGTCAGGCTGAGTTATACTGAGAAGGTCATTATTGCCTTTCAAAGGCCTGGAATGATCCTGAAATTCATGCCCTCGGAAATCCTCTTCTGTCAGCGCATGTTGCTGGATCATGGTCCCCATGCCCCCATCCAAAACCATTATCCGCTCCTGCAGAATAGATTCAATTTCATCTTCCACGCTTTTCTGGGGAGCTGCTGGAAAAAGATAAACCAAATATTTTAGTTCTGAAGTTCCCTATCTATACACCTGGCCAACCTGAGCTCTTCCCACTTGAGAAACAGAATAAAGTAACTAATCCTCTACTGAAATCAGACAGTAATTGGTTTACTTCACCTGCAGTTCCAATCACCTGATGTCAGGTACCAGCTGCATCTATCTGAATACAATTAAGCTCAATTGGTCCTTTACCTAAGGACAGTCACCCACACACAGTCAACCACAGAAAAAATTAACAAAAGTTCACAAGGGAATACATGAAAATCTCTACATAAACTAGTTTCCAAAACTGAAAAGTGTGATAATTTCCTCCCCAGCAACGTTTGAACAGCAATGCAGTGCTGCCTCTTGGTACCAGACACCACACTGTAAGTGGTACACAAGTACAAAACAGAAAAAACAATTTTCATTTAAAAAACAAACAAATACCCACGCTTACTATAACTGCCTATATTGTAATGATAAGGAGAAGTAAATTGAGCAAAGAAAAATAATTTTTTAACTGAGTCCTAATTTCCCTTAGGATTACAGTAGTAAATGACAACTTGGCAAACACCAAGATATGACAACAGATAATAGCCAGGCTTTACTTTCTTTTGCACAAACGTAGCAAGATACTCTTTTCCTCCACAATAATGCCAGAAGAAAATAAATCAGGCAAATCACATACTAATTATAAGATACCGGGCAGGGTAAATCTAACCATGACTGAAACAAAATACTGTAAAAATTTCAGCACTACCATTAGGAATGAAGAAGCAGTACTGCTTCAAGATCCCAAACAAAGCCCACCCCAAACATTAAGCAAAAAGCCAGAGCTATAATCTGAGGCATTAAAAAACAAATGAACAAAAAAATGCAAACTAACAAAAAAAAACCACAAAACCCCAACAAAACACCCAAGACTACAGCAAAAGAAATCCTACTTTTCCCCTTTAGAACATACACAGAATAATTTCAGAATGCAAACACACATACAGAATCACAGAGTGGATCAGGTTGGAAGGGACCACAGGGGGTTATCTGGTCCAACCTCCCTGCTCAAGCAGGGTCATCCTAGAGCACATGGCACAGGATTTTGTCCAGACAGTTCTTGAATATCTCCAGTGAGGGATACTCCACAACCTCTCCGGACAACCTGTTCCAGTGCTCAGTCACCCTCACAGTTAAGAAATTCTTCCTCATGTTCAGGTGGAACTTCCTGTGCATCAGTTTCTGCCCACTGCCTCTTCTCCTGTTGGTTGGCCCAACTGAGAAGCGCCTGGATGCATCTTCTTCACACCCTCCCTTTAGAATACTTATAGGCATCGATAAGATTGTACATACAGCAAAATAATCAAACAGCCTCTTCACCAAAAATCCAAACTACAAGTTTAGGACCCCACTGATGTTTCATAAGCATGTAGATGAATGATGTGCTATTCTTCATCTGTTTCCTTCATTCCGCTTCATCTTACTCAAAATTAAAGACCTGTTTTGTGTTTTGGTTATGAACTATCATCAAAGCCCTTGTAAAAAATGAATGATTTTTGAAGCACAGAAATACCCTTATGTCTCATTGCAACTTAACTTACTACTACACACAATAGTACTTAAAAATCACTGTCAAATGCTAATGAATTGACTTTTTTCCTTCTGCATTCATGCAATGCATTTTCTGTTTTGACGTCAGCACTGTTAAAAAGCAATGTGCTGGAGAGAAGCTGAGGCCATGAGGAAAGCATTGCAAGGTTACATTTATAACAACACTCTGGAAAAACAGCTCTAAATCAGAAGTAGTCTCAGCATGAAGAGAAGCCAAAGAAAATTTGCTCTCTAACAAGTATGAAGCATTTGAAGGCAGATTAAAATACCAAGTAAGCCACCCTTGCTTCAAGTTGAAAGTTTTAACACCACGCAGGCAGGCTCAGCAGGTTCTTACATAAGAGCTTAAATCTACTCACGTTAAACCATCAAATTATTCATGAAAATAAAATCAATCCTTGAGCTAAAGGCTTTTAGAAGCAAGACACGAAAAATTGTATCTGAAAGTAGGTCAGCAGTGCAGACTCCCATGGAGTGTAACTCATGTGCTTCACAAGAGCCACAGCCCAGTGAGACACACAGGCACTGGAGCTCACTGGTGCTTTAATGAGCCTCCTAAGCCAACTCCTCGGCCCTGAGAGCTGCAGCCCAGACAGCTGAGATGAGATGGGCTATCGAAGTCCTCCCTGAACTAGCCCTGCTTTCTATAGGCTTCTATCCCTTTAACCTATCTGCTTCCCAACTATCTCCTCATACACACTGGGAAGAGAAGATTTACCCTTTGGTTGTAATCCTTAACCTCACCTGGTCCATTTTACTTTCTCTACTGCTTCCCTCACTGAACAGAAGCAATGAACAGTGTATGGTTTTCTGCTGATAGGAGCAGATCTCTGCCTCATCGCTGCAAGAGCCTTATTCCGAAGTTTTCAAAACATGTGCTTCTTCAGCAGCATCTCAAAAAGCTGCAGGAAATAGGGTGGGAATCACAAGGGTGTCCATCAGTGCCAGAGGTATGCAGACTCTGTTTCACATAGGGATGCAACAGCTCCAAGCCCATCAAAACCCAATTTACCTATCCTTGCTATGGACAACACCTGATTCTTCTTCCAATAGGAGCATGCACTACTTGAAGTTGTGCCCTGGCATACTGATGGTGTAATTTCAAGTTGAAAACAAAGTCTGCAGACAGGTCCAAAACCACTCCAGAAATCAAAGAAGATTGATTCAAAAAGCCATGCTAGAAGCGCTGAACTCTGCCCTTGGAACAAAAGCAGGGAGGAAGCTGGGAGTCAGCTCTACTAACAAGTACCATCACCTTAATTCAGCATTCAACTCATGTAATTCCCCTCTCCAGCACAAACAGGGTGCAAGAGTTTGTCAGAGAATAAAAGAAAAAAATGTTTGGAGAAATTCCTAAGCAGGGAAAAATCAGGTCAGTCTCGTGTTTTTTGTTGCTTTTGCTTACAAACCCTGCTCCTACCTCTGCTCAGCCAGGAGCTGATTAAAATTTTGTTTAATAAAGGTCACTGGTGAGCTTTGGGAAATGGATGTCATTTTCCATTCAGAAGTGTCCAGGAAAATCAACAGCTTCTATAGCTATAACAGAACAGTAGCAAACCAGCAGTGGTAACAGGACCCAGGACCAACTACCTTGATTTTACACTCTAATGAAACTTAAAACATAAAGTACATTACCACGGAGTGTTGCAGGGCTGGAACTAGTTTAGAAGATCATAGCAAATGATCAAAAATAACAGCACTGGCCTAAAAGTCAATGGGATGGCAAAATAAAAAAATCCTAATACCCTGCTTCACTTCCCTAAGGTAAACACTCTGTCTTGAAATCACATGAACAAGGGAATTCCTTGTCTGCAACAGAGAAATTATCTGAGTCACAAGAACTTTTACTCGTTGTAGAGTAGCTGTTCACCCCTACAGTCATTCACTAACAATTATAAACTTCACCCAACCGTAACCTTCCATTTTTCTCAATGGAAGCAACTAAACAGTCAGGGAATAAGGCAAGACAATGCTCCTTCACCTCCTTATCCCAACCCAATCACATACAGCCCACATGTGCAGAATTGAAGGGATGTGTGTTTTCCACAAGAAACAGGACTTCAAAGGTTGCAATTTGCTCTAAACCAAACTTTTCTGATGCCTGCAATGATTCTCAAAAGGTATTGTTTTTTATTATTTATGCACTTCCACTACAAATTTATTTTTAGTATAAAAAAGTCTGGTATCCAAGTACTTGGAAGAGAATAAAGGATTACAAGTTGTTTCCAAAGCTTTTATAAAGGAGCAACCCAGGTGTGACAGTATTAAAGTATTTTAATCACATTAATGTGCCAGAACACAAGCGGAAGAACTACGTGGAGAGACAGGCACTTACAGTACCCGCTGTTTCCTAGGCTGACCAGCTCCTCTCTTGACTGGAAACAAGGTCTCCCCATATTTGCACACCCAAATTAAACAAACCAGCATTCCCCTGCACCTGCTCCAAGCACAAGTCTCCCCCATCATTCAAAAAATTAGTGTGCGGCATGAAGAATTTACAGTATTAGCAGCTAGAAAGGATGCTCCTGCTATTAGCCTGCCACAGATAGCTCATAACCTCAGCATTATTTGCTGTTCATTTAATTAAATCGTCTTTAACTGGATGCCCTCTGGCAGTAGGAAGTTTCATGAACTGTAACAACAGATGTTACACAGGTCCTCTGCAACAGCGGGCAGCAGCACTCTGCTGTTATGTTACTTGTTGCTCAGCCTCTCCAAAGAGAGAAGTATTGGATCTTACCCCTTCACCCTGGGCACCTATGTGCACCTTGCTAATATTTCCATGTCAGCACCTCTCTTATGAACCATTCAGTTCTTACATAACAGACAGACAAGATACTCACGTACCCAATGCATTGACAAAGTTAGCTTGAGAGGCAAACAACCACTACAAAAGTCACTGCATTTTCCGAACAAGTGTCCTGTTAGCTGTGCCCACTGTCTAAATCCCAGGTTTAGAAAGCTCTCTGTGTTATAACCACAACTGTCCATCTTCTGACATTAAACTGTTCACAACAGATATTCATTATAGGCAGGATTCACAGGAAAACAGACCTGCATGGCCTTGCTTTATGGCATGTCCTGCCCCTCAAAGGCTAGGGAGAAACACTGTGCTCAGCTTCTCCATAACCCTCTCCTGAACCCAGGTCCTTTGTCATACTGCTAGATGGACACACCACGACATACTGCCTCGTGTCTGCCCACTGGGGCTCCACAAATACCTCTGGCATGCAATTTTTGTTCCCATCTATGGAGAACTTCTCTCCCACTGCCACCACTTCTCAAGCTGCTGCTGCAACACCTTCACGCTTCCCATTTCAGCCAAACCCATTTGGTTCTGCAGCAGGGCAGTCGCTAGCCCATGGCTTGACCCCGAATGGCACGGGAGAAGGGGCACGGCAGGTCAGGTCAACATCATTTTTGCCAGAGGAACGTGGAGAAACCGCAGGCCACAGAAGCTGACTGTGGAGTCGGTGCCGAGCAGAACTGCAGGCCTGTTGGACATGCCGAGGGATGCAAGCCCGAGCTGAAGCACAGGCTCAGCAGCAAGCACTCCTTCATAAGTATTAAAAAAGGAAGTGCCTGGGATCTCTGCTGGTAGCAGCAGCACTGAAAGCAGACACTGACAGACCACTCCACTTTAAAACACCTACAACAATTAGGAGCTGTAATTTTACGTATCCTCCCCATCCAACAACTTCTGTTTAACCCGTGAAATGGCACTTTTGGCTGAGCCCCGAGCAGCTGGAGCACCCCCAGTGCCTACCACCGAGCCCCAGCTTTTACTCTCCCGGCATAACTGTGTCGCCGGACGGGTGGGTGCGGGTACCCTGGCGGTCCCTCCCGACCCCTCCCTGGCAGGGTGCAGCTGCTCCAAGGGGCCAGCGCCAAAAAGCGCCCTCACTCACTCACTCACTCCTGACACGCCACACGCGGCTTCTGCAGAAGTTACACGCGNCGCCATCGCTGCCGAGACGTCACCGCCCGCGGCCGGGGCCCGCGCGCAGCCCGTGACGCGCGAGCTCCGCCCCGAGCGCGGGCAGGAAGCGCGCGCTGCCCTTGACCTGACGGGGAGTGGGAGTCCCGTGTTCCTGGCAGGCAGACGGACGGACAGACAGATAGATACCCACACACACAGAGACAAACACGCAGACCCAGCCCACAGCCTGGCCTTCGAACTGACTCACCTAACGTTAAATGCCCCGGGGGGATGACTTTGGAGCCAAGCAGAGCTCCACAAAATTGAGAGCTGCCCCTCATCGCGGGGAGAAGCGGGGCGGGGATGTGGCGTAGGGGGATAATTCTTTCGAACTCAAACGATTAGTGTGCTGCAATTAGAGGAAAATGTAGTGTTGAGAGGAGGCATGTAAATATGCCTTACAGAAGCTGGAAGTCGGACTGGTCAGTGATGTGTGGATGCATATTACTCGTCATGTAAATCTGGAATCGTATTAGGGAATCAAGTTACCGTTTGCTTGACAGTCGAACAAAACAAAATGTGACACAAGAGTTTCACTTCTGGTGGTACATCCTTTCAACTGCTTATATGAGGACTCAGCCTTTAAAAGAACAATACCTGCAGGGCAGCCCTGCAGTCAACCACACTGCATATAGAATGTGCTGCCAAGAGTTGGAGTTGCTCAAAGGAATAACTGCTCCTCTCATTTCGTGTTAGTAATTCAAGTGCCAATAATAAGCATGAAGAGCATTGTCATTCAAATTGGTTCAATGGTCAAAATATGAAAAGAAGGAAGTCTGTAAAATGGATTATTGACCAACCTTTCCTGTTTTGCCTGTCTGTTGCAGTACATTAAGCAAGCAAAACAAATGCTGCAGGTGAAGATGCAGGGACCGCTTGTTCTGTGTTAACAGGAATAAATGGATCTGCCTGGACCTCAGCTCTGTGCAGCAAAATAAAGCCTTTTGTCAGCTCAGAGTATGGGATGCTACTTAATAATGGCTTCTCCATTTTCCCTGTAAAGATTTAAGGGACTCAATATGAGTTAAAAGCCGCTACTGGAGCCAATTCCTGGAAGCTAAATATTCACTCTTGAATTTTCTTTTGAGACACAGAAACAGAGGTCACACAGTCTTTTGAGTCCAGTGTGATCTAGGAACTTCTATAATCAATTGTCACTTTGGTCAATGGTGATTCAAGTATATATATAAAAAATTAGCCTTATGTTTAAATAACACATATCTAATTCATTTTCAGAAGAAATAAAGGCAGCCCACAAATCAACTAGGCAATAGTACAACTTCAGTTGTAGAGGCCATGCTCCAGTTTTGAATGCCAGGAGACATTGTTGGAGAGCAGATCTTGCCTGTCAGCAAACCATTGCAGTGGTCAGCCTGAACTCCCACTGCAAAAATGTGCCCCAAAATTCCAGTGTAAGATGTGATTGTCGGGAGACCCATACTCTTTAAAAACCTAACTGATGTGGAATACACTAAACAGAAGCAGGTTAGGTACTCCTAGAGAGTGCTTTGTTCCATCCCTATTAGATACAATTTGCATGTATTACAGAGATGGGCAATACTTTGAGAACTGTTCCTTAGGAGATTTTAGGGGGTGTATTTCCTTGCTGGACTTCTGGACAGCTTCCAACCTTTTTGTCATGTTGCATAACACTGTGAGAATTTCCTCTGGCAGCAATGCAGGTTAAAAAGCTCACTGTCTACACATTTGCTTTGTGACGACAGATCTTTGTACCACAGCTCAGCACGTCCTTGCGCATGCTGATGCAGTTGTTTGTGTAACTGCTGCAAAGTAGGTCAGTGGGGCAAAAAAAAAAAGCTTCAGATTTGAAGGTGCTTTTGAAAAGGATCATTTCACATATCCCATTTCCTTTGCAGTTTCACAACCAGATTAAGCCAGTTTGACTGTGTGATGCTGTGAAGGGTCTGTCCCAAATTCCACCCTGTGCCATCCTCCTATTTCCGTCCTTTTCTGTGTGCAGGTGCTAGCCCTCGAACACAGTTCTTCTGTAAAAGTCAGTCATCAGTGGTAGCAGATCTCTGATCCAATTAATCTGCAGCAGAATGGTCTCCAGAGCTGATGTAGGAGCTGCAGCAGGAAGAGAGGGCAGCAACCCCCCAGCCTCAGACTGTGTTTAATCTGCTTGAGAAACTGGAGTTGAACAAACAACCGAATGAGCACAACTGAAGCACGATACACTTCAGAGGATGAAGGGAAGAGGAATGAGTGGTAAAGGTAGCATTCATCCAACAAAGATGTAACAACACAAAACTTCAGCCTTAATGTGTTTTGCAGTGTTAGAGAATCTCAGGTCCCTTTTCGTGGTTTAGTTTCAATGCTGACAGTACTGCACAGTGCTGGGAGTCCCGGTGCTTGTCCCTATCCCACAGCTGACACACCCCTGCAATTACCAAGATTTCTGAGCTGTTTCTTTGAGCCTCTCTAACACATGGTGTGTTTGGAGGGAACATTCAAGGATTTGCAGTGAACATGCCCTTAAGCTTGAAAAGTGCTTTTTCTTTGTTTTACGGAGTGTTGTTCTTATTTTGCTAAATTAGGCTGTCAAAATACTGTTCCCTTTAATACATTTAGAGCAATACCAGGAGCAGCTTAGAGTTGCAGAGCAATGAGTAAAGCAGGGGAGAACACAAAGGTGGCACCATTCCCACCTTGGTGCATGAGAAACCTGACCTTAGCACTGTTGGGAATTAGTCCTATTTAAACATCAGGTGCAGACATGGTGTCACTCATGCAAACATCATGGTGAGAATCCTGATTTCTGAAGGTGGTTATAAGTGGTGGTTTAGTGAAGCTAGCATATTCCTAATTGCAACAAGACTAAATCCAAATTAATATCCTTAGCAAAAGAAATCTAAAATCTCTAAATCAGACTGAGTTCTGGTATTCCAAGTATATTTGAAGGTATTTTCAAACCACTGTTTTCCCAGCTCCTCACACACACACAGATGAACTATCACAGATCTTTTAAAACCGGGCAGTGTTTGAAGCGAACAAAGCCATCCTCATATTTTGATTATTTTTCCAGTGCTGAGGATCTGGTCTCCAGTTTATTGCTTTACTTGCACACCCATGCATTTAAATAACATACTCACCTTACACTTATGTAAGATCAAACACAGGGCTTTAGCCCACTCCTAGCTTTTGGGATTGTGTTTTAATTACCTCCATAATATTAATTACAAAAGTACACCTCTCATTCCCATATCGTCTGCCTTTATTTCTGGGAATGCAGTTCCAGTGGGTTATTCACATAAGTAATCCTTATTTAAACAAGAATAGTAGGATTGTTCATGTTCCTATAGAACAGTTGAGTTTCAGAGAATTGTATCAGAGCAAAGCATTCACAACTCCATGCAGAAGTCTGAAGGAGAAAACAGGTTAATGTGATTTCAGAGCACAGCTCTTGGCACTCTATTCGGTGAAGTTACCCCTTGGGCTGTTTTGCTGCAGCTGGACTCTTGCCCTGTTTTGGATGACTAAGTTGCAGTACTCGTTTTTTACTTTCAGAATTTCCTCTGAGTTTAAGAATTACTATTTCTTTTCAATAATTTTGTAGAGCCACAACTTAGAGGGTGCTATTGTTGCAATCGAAATAATCTGTTCTGTATTAGTCAAATTATGATCTTAACATTTTTCTTCCAGGATCAAAATACTACCTGAAAGCAAAAGAAAGCTGAGTGGTTCAAGATTGATTCTAAGCACACTCCAAATGTCAGAATAGCCTATTAAAGATGTGCAGTTCAGGGAAATGCCAACAAATTTATTCTACTTATTTACCATAGATTTTGGACTTCATCAATTTAAAAAAAGCCCAGAGTCTTCATGACAGTGAAATCGAACACTCTTGAGTGAACTGAATATAACCTTTTGCATCACTTTAGAGAACCTTTGTTAATGAAAGAGTGCATAAATGCCTGGAAGGACTGAGATGCAGGCATGAGAGGACTGGGAATTCAATAGGGGGTGTAGTCTTACAGCTTATTCATACTGCTGGCAAACTATGTCAACTGCTTTCAACTAGTTACAGGTTTGTGACTGTAAATATTTTATATTTATTTCATTATGAAATTTTGCAGCATTTTTAAAACTTTCAGTATGCACCTTTCAGGCATTCACATTAAAATCACAGAAGAGACACTGATGGTGTTCTCAGGGCCATAGCAGTGGATAGATGAGCTCGGAGATACAGACTCCAGCAGGTGAAGGGGACTGTCAGAGCACAAGCCCTAGGCACACTTTTGCTGCCTGTGCGCTATAAATGGGATTACACTTTTCCTGACAAGCACATCAGTTTGTGTTCGACACAGCTTGAGGTCTATGAAAATGTGTCAAATGAGAAGGATCACAGAAAGGTTAGACCAGCTTTGAATGGTGGACAATGAGAAGACAAAGCCAAGTAGCCCAACCATCTGCGTCCTGGTAGCGCAAACAACGAGGCAGAGGAGAGGGGCGGGGAGTGGGAGTGTGATGTGTGAGTGGCACTGGAGAGCTTCCAGCCGTGCATCCGCCTGTCAGGCATGGCTGCATCCCAGGGAGAGAGCAGCCTCAATTCTATCGCTTTCTTTCATTAAACAGCAAACCTTTTAAGATTTTTTTGCAAGGGCAGAGGGAATCTTTTTGTGTAAAATACCTCGAAAGACCAGTGCCCTACTTGGCTTTCTCTAACTTATGCATAGAAACAGTCCAGTATGTTGTCAACAATTTCTTTAAAAAAACATGTTTTATAGGCAGTTCTCTTCTCTTCAAAGGACTTAGAAACTGCATGGCTCATTCAGCCTGTTTTAAAGCGTAACATGCTAGGTTTCAAAACTTTGTGGAAGCTGCTTATGATCACAGACATGGCAATGACATTTTCCCCACCCCTTCTGTAGGGAGGCACCATCTCCCTTATCTTGAGAGGGATCTGAGCAGTGCTATTCCCTCCCATGCATTCAATTCTTTCTAGAAGAACAGAAACAGAGAGGGGAGAAGGAAGCTGAGGAAGTCAGGAGCAAGGAGGCAGCAGCATGGATTTAAATCCCAGACATGAGCTAGAAAACAAGTTTAAGGAACCTCTTCCAGAAATACAAGCCTTCTAGAGAACATCTTTTGCTGGAGATATTAACTATAAATAAAGAAAATTGTTTTCAAAACAACATATTAAATGAAAGACAAATGCAAGTGGTATAACAATATAAAATTATCAGGCAAAAAATAACCTTAATACTGAATGTCTTGTGTATGAATGTGACTGAAGAAATGAAGAAACCTGAAGAAATAGTCACAGATGATGTTGGTTCTAAATCTTGCCTAAGCTTTGGAAATAAAATTGTGAGGAAGAAGCAGCCTCTTGCATCTGCAAGCAGTAGCAACACCATGAACAAGAGACACTGTCAGGGAACACTGCTCTAGGGCAGAGTCTTTATTTAGTTGTCAGTAATACACATTTACATTTTAAAAAAATGCCCAGAATGTACTTTGTCATCCTAAAGGCCCAATATTTCCACCCTGTTGGTTACTGATACCAGTCAGGTCTTACTCTTTGGCAAGTTTTCAACATAGTAATGAAAAGTATCTTTTGTTTGCCTGTGGTCTACAATAATTCCCTTTGAGGGGTTTTTTCCCCTTGACATCTCTTTTTTTTATCTGGTTAAACTACAGGACTTAACTTTGGGGCTTAACACTTGTTAAGCCTAAAGTGTTTTAAGCAATCTAAGATCTGACAAGTCCTCAGAAGTCTCTGTTAGCGTTGCTGCATCCCATTAGCATTTTCCATGTGTATTTTCCAGCTTGGATCAGGAGCAGGCTATATACAATGTACAACCCCTTATGTAATAGAGTCGCTGTCAATGACTTGAGCTTGGAGGTAACATTAGAGAGCTGCAAGAGAAAGTAGATCTGGGTCTCCCTGTATATTCTGGCGCATGAAAATAATGTGTGTTATCCTTCCCTTCTCTCCTATTTGCACTCCCACATGCGGATGGGGCAGGTACATTGGGAGCTGGCAAAGCCTCCAGAAGGGTATGAAGAGGGTACAAGCTGGGGTGTAGGTTAATCACACTTAAGTCTCCTGTCCCCTCTTTACTGTGTAGAGAAAAACTCACTGCAAGCATGTGGATTTTGATGCCAGCAGGTGCTGGTGGAATAATCTGTGGTTTATATCTTAAATTTTCATGTGGTACACAAACATCTTTCCATAAAGAGCTGGTGACTGGAGAGCATACTATCATTCCTGCCTGTTGAAGGGTCTAATAAGCACTTCAGGAGTAGCAGGTAAAGTTACAGATATTAAATAAAAGCAAAGGGAAACACTTTATTTACTGTCTTAGTACAAATCAAGAATAACTGCATTCTGATCAAGCAGAAATAAAGTGTCTCCCTTTAAAATCCAGTTCAAGGGAGCCTTGAGATCATTAAACTAGATTTGAGTTAACATCTGCAGTCAGAAGCATTTAAGCTCTAAGGGACAGCTGTTAAAAGCAGGAAAAGGGAAGTGGCAGACAGAGGCTGGGGTCTGAGTTAGAAGGGAAAGTGATCTTCCAGGAGACAGTAATGCTGGCAGGAAGGGAGGTGCCTCCCCAGAAAAGGCAAATGAATGGGCACAGCTAAAGGCAATCCTGCCTGCAGAGCAGCACTTCAGTTGAAGGCCACCACTACAAGAAGGGGTAGTGACCCTGACCAGGATGTTGCCATATGGAGCTATTCCAAAAGGCAGAATGTTCATTTCACTATAGCTATTCTGGTTGTCCCTCGCAAATAAGGCCAGCCAGGCTATCTGGGTTTAGAGTCTGGCTTGAAGAAACAGTGAGTCTTACAGAAAATCTGCTCAAGCTCCCAGAAGAGGGAGAGTGTCGGGGCGCTCAGGTGGGGTCATAATTGAATGTTTTCAGTTTTTCATGCTAAAAGAAAATGAAAAAGCTAGTTATTCATTTTTGATGGATGAAAAGTGTTTGCACAACCATAATCAAAGCATTTAGTTTGGAGTGCTGTTGGGGCCAGTCTTCTTAAGTTTAGGCAGCTGATAGAAATGTATTGTTTGTTAAGGAGAAGAATGAAAAATGTTTAAAAATATGTTGGCTTTTTTTAATATAAAGTTGAAATTTGTCTTTTTGCCACAAGCATGATTTCCACTTCTTACAAGTGCATATGCAACTATATTAAAATGAAAAATTGGAAAAAAGTTAAATATAATTCGAGGCTAAAGAATGTAATAATACTTGCACATTTTTACATATTAAAATACTGACATTTCAGCTGCTCAAGCCCACAAGTTGCTTCAGACAATGAGACAGTTATTATTTCCAAGTGGCAGAAGTGTTTGCTGGACAATAAGGGTGTTTGCCAGCTTGCTGTGGCAAATCAGGACTTGTCAGCTCCCATTAGCAAATAGTGAAGGTAAAAGTTAGAGCTGCCATGGAGTGTTGTCTCTGGATGCTGCATAAATAACAGCAAGACCACCCAAAGTTAAATTCAGCTGTTATTCAGCACACCACCCAATGTTAAAGTCTGTGCCTTTGGTTTAATGACAGCAGCAGTAGACAGGACCTTAGGGATGTGGTGTCTGACAGCATCATGTCTGCCATACATGTTCATCACCTGGGCACCCACCAAACACCACTGGGTGTCTGATTTTCATTTCAATAGGTTTGCTAGAGAGTTTGTCAAAACTGTGACTGAGGTTTTTTTCCTGGGAGGTAGCGTTTCCTCTCTCTTGCATTGCCTGCATTTTCCAAACATCCTTCAGAAAGCTGTCATCGTGTCTGTATTAATTCTGGTAGGTTACCAGAAGATAAAGAGATAACCAGGGCAACCAAAAAGACTCCAGGGAAAAGTTTGGAAAAGGCAAAGGAATGAAAAGTAAATCTTTTTTTCAAGCATATCCAATAGGCTAATGGAGAGTTTATAGATGCAGTAGGTCCTACAGAAAGGAATACAGAAAGAGCTCTCAAAGCAGATATATTACTTTGGCAGAAAAACAGATTAAATTTGTGGCATCAGTGTACAGTGTTCCACAAGTTTGTGATCCACAAGTTACTGTCAGCTTGGAGACTCTTTTGGACACACGTGGCCACATGCTGTCTCGTTTTTAGACTTTTCCATTATTCCTCCTTTTTGTAATGGTTGGAGCCAGGATACAAGTCTGAACAAGATGTTTGATACAGCCATTCTTTGCTTTTCAGTGGTGCTTTTTTTTTTTCCATTTTTAATTATATTGAATTGCTGTGCCTGTATTGACAGTTCCATTCAAATCATGGCCAGACTTGCTGGCAACTTGTGCAAACATTTCTTCTCTTTCAGTCTTATAAGCAGACCAGCTAAAACCTGAAACAGGGCCTTCAGTGTCTGAGCCAAAAGAGCTGTTCTATACCTGGGCTTCTGCCACAAGTATCCCTTATGCAGCTCGAAGGCTCCAGCTCAGGAGAGCACATAGGATAACTACTCCTCCCAAGGACAGCACTCAAGGTCATTTTTCACTGAAAGCATTAACAGGAATCCTGAAAGGAAGAAAGTTTCCATGAGCTGGGGCCAAATAAAAGAGACAGGTTTTGAAACAAAACAGCCAGGTGCAAGTAGATGAGGGATGGATGGGTGTTAAAGTAGCCTCGGGACATTTGTTGTCTCAGGACATTCATCCCATATATTTGATTTCCAACTAATTAAAGCAATATGCTGATTAACAAATTTTTGAAAAGCAGTATTACAAATGCTAATGAAATTTCCCAAAACCTAGCAAATTAGCAGAGGAATTTCATTTGAAGATTAGAATATGAAATCCTAGTCAAGCTCATATATGGAAAAGATTTGGCTTATTGTTTAATATAGCTGCCTTAATTAATGAGGGAAATGAGTGGCACCCCTAGTACTGGCTCAAGGTTTGTTGTCTGCACATAAATGTTCTTTTGTTAGGAGTAATAAAGGATTTTCAGTGAAAGTGGGTGGCTGGGTCCCTAATTCCACAGTTACACAATCACTTTAAGGTAATGTAAATACAGGCTTCTGCTCCAGGGGATAATCTACAGTTCTAAGCACTCTAGGTATGTATTCCCAGCCAGCATGGTAACCAGACCAGGGAACTGTTCTATTTATAAATAAATGGGATCATGGAAAAAGCGGAGATAGACTTGTCCTTTGTGGTGGCAGCCCACACCTTGGGTTAAAATTAGAAAGGAATTACACATTTTAAAAAGAGACTAATGTGAAATAAAATCCAGCTTAGAACATTCCATTTTCCTATATAAAAATATTTTATCTAAACCAAGTAGAATCTCACCAGAACATGCTAACAACTGTCTATAGTCCAGGCTTAACACTGCTGAAGTGGGTCCCCAAATAAAATACCCTCCAAACACAAGCAGAAGGTAGAGTGATGCACAAGCAAATAAGTGCACAGGTTGTTAACCATGAAACTTGGGGAAGAGTGGCACAGATAATGAATAGGTATTATTTTCTCATTAAATATTGCTGGAACTATTGGTAGAAGCCCACCAAAAATACTGATACCATTACAGTGATGAAGCATGCTCCAAAGCACCTGTTCATTTACTAGCGATGATCAAACAATTACTTCCTTTCAGAATTAGTCTCAACCACAAGCTATTTCAGTCAGGAAAGGAGACTGCTTACCATCCAAATCCAGCTGCTGACAGGGACTATTTTCCTCCTTCAGCGAGACCACTTGTGTCTGGGATAACCTTTACAGACACCATGAACAACCTGAATAAAAGAACATGATCTCCTCCAAGAATTCAGAAACTGAACAACAGGATGTTCTGATGAAAATACAAACCTCTAGGAGTGGCTCTGGCCCAAGCGTTTTGTGGTCAGTGGATAAGGAAAACAGTGCTGGAAACTGTACAAAGAAGGGAGGTGTGAAGGTAGCGTAGAGCTGACAGAAGATTTCTATCTGTATCAGCACCTTTGAAGAAATCACTGTCTGAAAATGATTACTATAAAATCAAAATTATCTTGGCAGGAAGTTTTTCAAAGAAGTGTTGTATTCATGTAAAGTCACAGAAGACATCTGTATTACAGTAATTAAAGCAACTTAAACCTTACTAACTTCTGTAAATTGCAATTTATTCTACAACTTTCATTCACATGATCATCAAAATAATGCTGTATCTCCAGCTACTGAACCTTGATTTGGCCCCTGTGATTGGCACATTCATTACCCTTGACCCAGTTACTGTAGTTTTTTTATAGTAAAACTTGTTTGCTGCCAGAATTGCATGGACAGAAAATGTTGCTGCCTTGATTCCCAGTGTGAAAAGTGATCCTGCAGAAATATACAAATGCCACCTACTAAAAACAGAGCCTTAGAGGAAAAGAAAATCTCTTTGTAAAACCCATAGCCCCTGAATGTGATCACAGAATATTTTAAAGGACCTTGAGGATTACCTTCTTTTGAGTAAAATAACACAGTTTACTTATATTGATGCTGGGAGAAATCATTTTATGATACCTCCTCATTTTACATGAAACACATATTAAAGTAATAATTATGGTATAACATTTTTTGGCAAGTGTGAATGGGTAATTAATCCCTGCAGCTCTCAGCTACTGGTTCTGTTCATTCTACTCTAAAAATTAGAAACCTGATATGAGATTGGAAAAATTACTTTGCAAAAGTTTTTTTCTCTTGCTGCTGCTAACATTATCTCTCACATCTTTGATCAACAGAACACAGCTAAAGGAGGAGTTTAGAAGTCCCTTCCATACTATCAAAAACAGGAATAATATCACAATATAAAAATTAGCGGATAGAGAACATGAACAACACCTGACAGAGGTGTCAGATATAAACTATCTTTGTGCCATTTTTTTTGCATAATCCTGGCTATAGCACTGACATTTTGCTTTTGTGCCACATTCAGAAGCTCAATGATTTATTCTTCCAGTTGCATTAAACTGTGACAATGAGAGATACACAGATTTATTTTTCAATAGGATTCAGCCTGACCAGCAGTCTTTTAGCTGGAATGGCTTTGCTTTAAGGCAGAGCTTCCTGACTTCACTTGTACAGGTGCTGTCATCACAGAAGGAGATGGCACTGCACCATGTCATTATCAGCAGTGGCAGCAGCAGCTTCTGGCTGTGTGAAAGGCTGCACATGCACTGTAGGAGATGTGATCCTAGCCCTAGCAAGTCCTCTGCTGGCCTTTGTACACAAGGTGGAGAAGGAAGGGGTATTTGGTCATTGCTGGTCTCCTCTGGGATTGTTTTTAAGTTGCTCCCACCCCATGCACCTTAACCTGCAGGGTGCCTGCTTTAGGATTGAAATCACACACAGATTTTTAATGCTTGCCATCCATAAATTTCCAAAGGCCAGCAAAAGCATCATTGCATACTTAACATCTGCTTTTTTGCACATGAGGAAAAAGAAAGATACAGAAAAGTTAAGGCCAATGTCCTCAAAAGCAGTAGTGCATAAGTCTCTGGATTTAGGATCAACCTAAGATTGGAGTCTAACAAGCTATGGACATCTGTGCTCGGGTCACCTAAATGGAAACTCTCCCACTCATTCTGAGCTCCATCTCTCTTCATGAAACCAGACCTGTCCCTCCAGCACACAGAGACTGTAGTTCATGCAAACACAATGTATTGAAATGTGTGGCATACTTTGAACTTTTAGCATCTGAAAACTCCTTTGATGTTTAGAAATGTTTCCAATTCTTAGGAGGGAGCCACTAGGTAATTGCCAATGACACAGTCTCATAAGGTTTTGAACAGCAGACTTTATTTAATAGGCACATCATTGCTTTAATAGCACTGGGCTGCACAGCTCGCTTCACCATTTGTAAATGGTTGTGTTTGATTACATTGCATTTCCTCAGTGTCGGTAGGATTCAAGTAAAAAAGTTACTGCTTTTATTCTCTATCATTTCTCAAGATGGAAAAACACAGTAAACGTCTAGCGCACAGGAGCAGGGTACAGACAGAACTGCCTGCCACGCAGCAGAAGTCAAGACAAACTGAGTTTTGAGCACTGAACAGTTAAAGCTGCAAGACAACCATACTACATTTGCTCAGATGGGAGTTTGCTTTATGCAGGATAGAGATGAATGTTGCCCACTAATACATACAATAATGCGTTCTTGTACTGAGAAACAAAGACTGGCCAACATCGACAACAATGAGGGTTTCATAACAAAACAGTTCACATGAAATGAGCTTCCTTATTATTTCTGCTTATAAAAGTTGTATTCCCTCAGCTGTAAAAGTTAAAGGCCTAAAAGAAAAGGACTGCTTACAGAAGTCTAAACCTGCACTTTAGTCAGCTTTCCCCCTTATATTACAACTCTTTGTGACAATAAGCATAGCATTCTGGATAATTTTTGTAATTAAGTAGTTTATGTGGTTGTTACATTTCTTCCCTGAAAATCTGCATTTTAGTAAATTCCACCAATAGAAGCATACAAAATCAGAAATCATGAAAGGAAAGTAATATTGCTCTATGAGAGAATAAAGCATGACTTCTAACATAGTTTTATGAACATTGTAAAAGAAGCGCGTATGGCATTGAAACATTTCAAAAATGGAGAAATATTTCACGAGTTTCAATGTTTTTAGATTTTACATTCTATTTTCTGAATGTATATTTCCAAAGTTAATATCTTGCAATTTTCTTAATAGATTTTCTAGCATTGCATAGGACAGACAACCTAAAACCAACAAGGCAGGTATCTGGCATGCTGCACACTTTAATATACACCGGTTACTTCAGCTACTAGCACTTTACACTGACGGTACCTACTGTATTTGTAAAACTTGTTTTTAAATCAGCTTGTCAAAGCTTTTGAGAAGCAATCTGGGCAATAAGGTGGGTATTTTTAGTGTCTACCATGAATATGGCCAATTACAGAATCAGAGGTCGCTCTCTCCATACAGTGCTGATGAAAAAGAGGTGTAATCCAGAGCCCCAGGAACAGAGCCCGGGCCGGTGTACGGAGGCATTCTCTTGATGCAGTACTGAGCCTGCTCAGGAGGCAGCTCTCGACGCAACTCATCTGCCAGGATATAAGGCTGGGAGGGGGAAAAGGATTGACAAATTCAGTATGTGTTCTTCAAAAACACTAAATAGATTTATACAATAATAGATTTATTTTCTGTAGCTGTGACTGATAAATTCAGACATCCTGCCTATTTTTCTGAGACCAGATATTTTCCTCAGTAAATTCTGTCACAAATTATGAGTTGAAGGGGACAATTCCACCAACAAACTGATTAGGTCAGAATGCAGTCTCAGGATACATGACTCTGTGTGTTAGCTACCAAGCACTCTGCAGCCATAGGCAGACTGCTACAGATACAGCTTATCTCTGGATATTCAGTATCTCTGCAGTGCACCACTGCCCCTTCTGCAGTGACAGGACAGATGCAGGTAGTTCCTGCAAGGTTCTAATATATGTGTAAAGAAAGATATATTATTGTTCTTAATGGTTTGCATTTATGACATGAGGGATACCCTCTATTAACAGACTTGACATTGCTTAAAATAGCAATCTAATGAAAACCATTTCTTCCTAAGACCATCTTCCACATGAATTGTTACTGAGAACACGTCTGGAATTTAAAATGTGGACCACATTAACTGAGATCACAAAATCAATACAAGCAGCTAGAATGAGAAAATCAATAGAGCGAGCTTGGGCAAATAGACCTATACTGCTGTGATCTCTCCTTTCTCCACAGCATGGGAGTGGTTTCATGGCAGCACAGTTTATGGCCCAGACTCCTCCAGAAGCTCTTGTGTTGCCATTATACTCCCTTTCATCTTCATACACCACTCACTCACAAGTGCATCTGGCAGTGGGGACGAAATTATGCCAAATTCAGGAGCTTACTCCACAAACCCGGTAACTAGAGGAGGCCCCCTCCTGCTGCTCCTGCTAGGATAGGGGTACACACATTGCATCACCCTGTTGAGTGAGCTGTCCGGTCACAACATGGTTCACGAGCAGGTGTAGTCTTGTGTACCTGACCTAGGCTATGTTCCAGAGGGCCACGCTTTGCATTGAGATATCCAGACAACAGCGTGAAAGGTCGAATGAGTTCCCCACTAATCAAGGCTATGATGTGGAAATAACCTGATGTACAATATATCCATTAAATAGGCCAGCCGTCTAAGTATTGTCTAAGATGTCTAACTTCATGTTGTCTTTCTGTGATAGGAGGGTACACAGACCAAGCCTTGTATTCTGAGTCCATTTCAGGTTAGAGTCTTGGTTCCAAACAAGAAGAAAAGGCAAATGCTTTCTCTGAAGTCTGACAAACTGCAAAGCTTCACTGTTAATAAAAGGCTTGTAATAAGAAGGGCTAAACAGGAGAGCGATTGAATCCTTACAGCCAGCAGCGCGGGGACTGACCTTATCTGAAGCAAGGATTCTGAAGGAAGCGATCACTTGCTCAGCCGTGTCTGTGTCTGCTGTTTCTCTGGTCATGAAGTCAATGAAGGACTGGAAAGTGACGGTTCCTTGCCCATTGGGGTCAACCAGAGACATGATTCGGGCAAACTCAGCTTCACCCTTTCACAGAATCCAAAACAAAGAAAATGGTCACCGTAATACCAATCTCCAATAGCCCAAGCCTCTCATGAACCAGCCGGAACCACTGGTTACAGAGCTTTTAAAGCACCTTCCTGACTCAGGAATATCAACATCAGAGCAAATGAAATCTGCATCTGAAATGTCCACCCCACTTCTATAAAAAGGACTGTGCTTTTGAAAAGTGTATCCTTTGTCCTAAACACATAATATGTACCTTTCAATTAACTGTCTCCATCTTCTCTCCCTCCCACCCTCCCACAACGCCTGCTTAACTTGTTCTAATTTAACACTTCTTTTTCCATCTCATCCTAAAATCATTGTAATTTAGGTATCATGCAGGGAAGTGAAACAATAGCCCAACAAGCAGTGTAATTTCAAACCCACTGAACTAAGAAGCAAAACAATTCTGAAAATCTCATGCCAAATACAGGACAGCTTAATTAAGGATAATCCCTTTCTTTTCCATTAAAAAGGTGAATTTTGGAGGAAATTTTTAGAATAAATAATTGAAGCAAGGAAAATGCAACCCCCAAAGCCAGTTTATGAAAATTAAACAGTATCAAACTAATTCTTCAATCATGCAGGTAGAAAAGGAGAAATTTTTTAAAAATTAGTTTAATAATTGTTAATTTCAACTTTTAAAGTTTCCTTAATTCAAAGAGCAATGCAGTGGACCATAGAATATGGTTTTCAAGTGTCTAGCTTTACTTTTAACTTCATTTTTAACCATTTGAAATTAAAGAAAAAGCAAAGTACTATCTCTAGTGTAAATGACATTAGTATTCTCTTTATTTAGATAAGCTTTAGTGTTGCTGTGGTTAATGTTTTAGCTGTGAGCAGAATCAATTGACATTGTTTCTTAAAGCTCATACCAAATCATAACCCATTGAAATTAAGCAAGCTCTGAAATCATCATGGTCCATCAATCCATTCTTCCTCTATTGAACAAAACAACGTAAGGAATATAGAAGGGAGGGTTTGAAGAATCCAAGGTAATTTCCAGAGAGATGACGAGTTTGGACCATTGGCGTATTGGATCCAGTGCATGAACAGTGTTCATTTGATGTTGCCCGATCAGGTCACCAGAATCGTCATCAATTTTAAAAGAGGAAGAAGTAACTAACATATTACACACAGGAGAGAGACATTTTGACCACGAAAAGTAACATCAGGAAAGGTCAGGGGATAGATAGGGGAGAAGAGGAGATGAATGGGACAAGAATACAGAGAACACAACCAGAGAAGACAAACAGAAGAGCAAGGAGAAAAGTTTGTTACTGAACTAGTCAAATTCAGCAGATGCTCAAGCTGCCTCCCTGATATGAAATGTCTCTAAAACGTTCTGTATGGAATCTCTAGCAGCTAAAAGTACTGCGAAAAACAGCCAAATATTTCATTCCAAGGCCAAGGGAGATACGTTATGAGAGCAGTCTGCTGAAATATGGGAAATAAGTACAGGGATTTTCCTTCTGACTGCAGGCTGTCAAGACCCTGACTACAGCGGAGGTGTGCATACTGACTTAAAGGATGAGACCTGCAAGACTTAGAAGGAGATCAGTTGAAGACCTTGTATGAAATGAGGTTGCTCATTTTCCAGGCAATAATATATGTGCAATATTCTGGACTCAAAGCTGAGTAAACATTAAATTGCATGTAAGTAAGAAGGTAAATAAATGTTTTTTCTGTGCTGTGATAGATTGCTGTGGCTTCGAGAGAATTGTGTCATCCTGTATTAGGAGAAAGCATAAGAGAACTTGTATTGAGTCTGAGGAAAGGAAAACTGACAAAAGTCTAAGTGCAAGAAGCATAGGAGCTCTCCTAGGTATCTAGTGGTGTCCAAATCAAATATCTCAAACCAAGTAAAACAAACAAACTGAAACATCTTTGAAAAATGCAAAGAAAAATACAGCTCAAAGGGATGCTGACAGTCCATCTAATCCAGTTGTCTTCCCAGAGGCAGGATCTTTTCAAAGCATTATGACCAACAGACTGGAGTTTAAACATGCAATGTTTTTGGCTATTGTTACATCTGAAAACAGAATTATTTCAGTTTCCTCTACCTGCAGGTCATTTCCAACCTGTCCTAGACTGATGAGGCAGGCTTTAAATTCATCAGACTGTAGATTGTCAGATTCGTCCTAACATCCCATCACAGGTCATGCATTTGGGAAGGGGAAAGGAAAGAAAGAAAAGTCACAGCTCAGGTTAGTTGGTTAGTAAAGAACATTCTACTCTCAAATTAATAATCACGTTCTTACAGAATTTCATGGAAATGTAATGTCAACATATGTAATGAATTACCTAAAAAGTGTGCAGTTTTTGCAGTTTCATGCTTTAGGCTTTTTCTTAGTCCTCATTTCAACTACAGAGTTAAAACTCTGTTTCCATCTTTTTTTCTTTAACGCCTTTGCTGACAAGGCAGATTTCATTCTATGAACTGCCACTTGCTTCCTTCTTTTTCTGTTGTCATGCAGTGTATGTGATGCAATAAAAATGTCACTGAACCTGGGCAAAACATGTTTTTCCCACTCAATTACTGTTACGTCCTTCTTGATCTGGTAATACTACTTAACATAATATGCATACCTCAAAAGAGGCAAGTACAAAACAAATTTATAATTGACAACTTATTTTCAGTTATCTGTCTTCTTTAACAATATATACAGTCAGGTTTTGAAAACTGACTTCAAAAAAGCACCATTGAATTCCAGGTTAAATGGTTCCTTAGTAACACCACATCACACTGGAACGTTGTTTTCTTTTTGTATTTTGCAGGTGAAGAAATTCACGATAACTTCTTAAAAACAGACTGGCTTGTCTTTTTCTTCCTGTTCATGCAAAACGTGTCCTATCAGAGGGGTACTTTAGAGGGAATTAACATAAATACAATTAAGGTGACATTCCAAGATGAAAAATTATTACCCTTATTGATTTTACAGACAGTTTGGAGAAAAGCCAAGATCTTCTGTCTGCTACATATTTGCCTGCTAGATGAATAATTTATTTTTGAAAATTTTTATTTAGCTATGCATAGGTAAAATTATAGGAGTTTTAACAAATGCACTGGGCTTATTTAATATACTAATAGAATAAAGTGGTGCTTCAGTAAGTTAGTAATACCATGCATTTTTAAAATATCATGCTGTTATTGACTTGGTGTGCATCAACATCCACCAGCCCCATAAAGGAAAGATGAAAAATAACAGTGGGAAGTCAATGAAGAGTAAAAATGCAAAGTTAAAAATCTGGAGCAGCATTAGTTAAAAGCCATAATCACAGTAAAGATTTTATTCTTCAATATTTCCATTTTATATGATAATTCCTGTTACAAAGCATTCAAAATGGCTTATTTGATCATTTTCAAAATGTTAATCTAGGCTGGTTTGAAACTTTCAAAAACTGTCCTGGAGACAGGCTATGGCAGGTCCCACCAGAGGTGAAGTCAGTTTATTTTACCTTATTTCTAAAGGCAAAGATACTTCTGTGTGACTGCAAACAAAATGGTATAAAAATGGGAGCTAAGAGCCAAATCCTGCCCCTCCATCTCCTCTAGCAGGTGTTGGTAGAGGATCATCAGCTACCACCCCACTACGTGGGGAGTGGGTGGGCAGGGTGTGCAGGAGCTCCCCAGCCAGGCACACACAGCCGCAGGAGCTGAAGCGGTGAAGGGCAGGCGGGAGTGAGGGGCTGGCATGTCTTCCAAGAAACCACTTTCTTTAGGAGAGAAGTGCAGTGGTTGTGCTGGAGCTCAGAACAGTCATATGGTTAAGTGGGACTCCCTACTGAGGGTCCAAGTAGTAGTGCCAAGTGCTATAGCAGGTTTTCACATTCTTGAAGTGAAATTTTCAAATCTTCATCATATGTTGCCTAAAAAGGCATTTTTGCCTTTGCAGTATATCAGAGTTTCATGGAATTCAATGCCATTTTGCAATTGAGGCATAGATCAAGCCCATGTGAAGGCTTTTGTAATTGGAAATGGTTCTTGATATTTATTTTTGTTGTTTGCAGACCAACATTAGGAGCTGAAATTAATCTTTTAACGCACATAAATAACTTTGCCTTGTTCATCTTTTTCTGCCAATACAAAGCAAAACACTAAAATCCCCCTTAATGTTTCATTATTAGTCCCCAGAAATCTTTTCCCTTGTCCTTGTGATTTATATGTGACCTTAAAAAACAAGTGAACTTCTGAGTCAAACTAATCCGTTCTTAAATATGTCCTTAATTTTCCTGAATGCTAATCAACCTGCATAAGCCTGAACATATGATTCCTTTAATAGGGAGCTGTTGTTTTTCTGTTAGCAAAATATAGGGTGGCATGATGCTATTTTTCTGCATGCAGAGCTCCTACTTGAAATCTGTAGTTTGCAGAAAAGTAGAAAATAGTAGAATGTGTTAACAGACATTAAGATAGTACAGGCAGAGCAGCTGCAGATATTTTATCACATACTTTGCAATCTTATTTAGAACTTACTAAATATACTGAATCTGAAAAAGGAATCCCTACATAAAAAGATGTCAAAACCAGTGACTGACAACCTATCTGTATGGTATCCTAATTTGGCTGCATACCATTATTCAGCTATGCACCATTTTGAACACTTCTAAACTGCTTCTGTGATTCAGACATTGTGTCCCACTTTTTCTTTTTTTTCTCTCCATGCACTCACATTAAGGAAGGAAATATAGCAGCATTGCTAAAGATTTATATTTATCCCTACAACTAGAGTGTGCCTTCAGGCACAGTCTCCAGCAAGGAGTAGGGCAGCAGTGGTGAGCAAGGGTAAGCAGCAACACCCTCAGGAATAACCCCTGGGGCACCAGCACGTGTACATGCCTGTTGGGAACACAGGAGCCAAGAAGGTTACCCCCATGACCCAAGGAAGAGAGCATGTTTGCCACTTGCCTTTTCAAGGATGACTTGTAAAGCTCTCTGTGCCAGCTCATCTCTGCTGGGGGATGCACTGAAAGAAACACGACTCTTCCTGCCCTTGTAATTCTCACATGCACTGTGAGAATTTTTTAATATATTCTTCCCAGGGAAGAAGATAGGGGTTCCTTTCTCAGATTCATAAGCAAAGGAAGTTGTTTCTAGAAGCACTCTAAAAAGAGTTGTTAGATTTATGTATACCAAAATACATCGTTTAAAATAGGGAAGGGAGCTACTCTGCATATTAGTACTTTGCTGACATCCTCAACACACTGTCAGACATTAAGAAATGTCTTAAATGGGAGAAATGCCACACAAATCAGAGTTATACCATGCATAAATTATTCTGTTGTGTATTTAAAGCCTCCTTGTCAGTGTCAGTATTAATTTTTGGGATCCTTTCTGGCTATTCATCATTGTGAACAGCAGTCCAATCCTTCCAGTGTATTTTTAAACTGTATCAGGCATTTAGAAATGCTGCTAAGTGCCACAAAATTTTTACATATACTGTTAATTCCATCTGACATGAAGAAGACAGTATTTTTCATGGTAGTGCTTATGTTCAGATAATCCAGTTTTTTCTTCATTTCTATTTAAGGAAATCAAAACCATAGAAGAATCCGTTACTGCCTTCTCTATCTAAAGATGAACAAATATAAAGTCTCCATTATTTTTTGTACACTGAAGTAACTCTGAAGCACCCTGGGTTTCCTTTATTCACCAACACTAAATATTCAAGTGTGCAAGGACATAGGAAAGATAGAAAAATGAAAAACAAGCCTTTCTCCAACATGTTTGTTCAAAGTTTCCTTTTAGCCTGTGTAAATTGAGTTGCATCTGCCTATTAACAGTGTAATTTAATCCTTAGAAATTTCTCTTTTATCAGTGTTTCTGCTATCCGTTCCCTGCTTAAAGCCTGGCTTGATGGTTGAGTGGGTTTAGATCTTACCTTCTTCCTTTCTTTAACTTGCATTATGCTACAGAGAAAATACTTGTTACACTCTGTCAGTGCAAAACTCCTCCTAAACCAGTTTCCCATGTCTGATTCTGAGCGAAGGGGTAAATTAAAGAGGACATTTGCAAAATGGTCCTTCCCTTATGTGATCCTTCCAAACCTTTTTTTTTAAGCCATTGGATTGTATCTGTCATGGGGAAAGGCAAGGTCTACAGCTAAACTTGCAGATCAGGCCCAGGTTGTGGAGGCCATAGAAACAGATGAGGATGTATGATAGAAGAAGCATCTGTCTCGTTCTGCTTCTGACCTGGCCACTCAGGCTTCCTGCAACAGGAGCCAGGGGAGAAGGGACACAGCCTGGAGCCATGACCCATTATAGCCTGAGGAAAGGAGACAGTCGGGGATAGGTAAGAGTCTGGGAGCTGGGACGCAGTTTTGTGTTACACGTTATTGTTGTGGCCCATCTCCAGTGTGCTGGCAGCTGTGTGACACGACCACCTTCTTCCAGGTCATACAACCTTTCCTAAGGCCTTGTTCTGTTTTATGCCTTGGTGTCTCAGTGTTTTACTGCATCTGCAAAGCCTAAAATCCATAACAGTAGGGCTGGTTGGTGTAGGATTTAGCTTCTCCCATCAGGCAGCCTGAGGTACCAGCGAGCATGCCAGAGAACTCACCTATGAACTACAAAGGTACAGGGATGCTAGAAATGGCCATCCAGTGTAAAATATACTTGGATTCAGTCACCTTGCCTCCTTATCTTTAGGGAGCTGTCAAATCTTTGTGCAAAGTCCCTGGTTTCCCTTAGATAGGTCTCTCAAATACAGGCATGTAATTTATCTAGGCCTGGTAGTCTGTCTGCTTTTAATAGCTTTAATTGCTCAATTATCTGCTCCACTGCATTGGGAAAGCCATTTGGTATGCTACTTCCTTCCACCCCAGGAAATCTATCTCTGCTTTTGTGATGTTATCCTCTACTTCCTTAGAAAATACAAAAAGGAATTATTCTGTACTAGAATCACATTAAGATTTTTCTATAAAACGCGTTCCTAGATCCTGTGTAGCTAAACTTCCCTGTGATTGTGTGTTTCTTCAGAAAGCAGAGGTTTGACAATTCTGGTCTTCCTCCTAAACAGTGAGGGGTATTCTAAAGAAGATCTAGTAAACTGTGACTGTCAGCATCCAATCCATATCAAGTGCAACCAATCTGAGTAGAGATGGACAAACAGTGAAAAGAAAGTGGCATTTTGCTGGAGCCTGAAATGACTTGAAGGAGCTGACCCAACAGACTGGTGCTGCGTTATGATAAGCTTTTTCAGCATTTGAACTGTGAACTTGGTTTTAAAGGTTGGTTCATGTGAGCACAGAGCCATCAGAACCAACTCATGTTCATATTGTTCTCTAACTGCAAATGTCAGATCCTCATCTGCATATATTTTGCTATTGTGTCTATTAATAGTTATCTTTATAACACTCTGTCCATGAATACTGCATAAGTCACAGAAGTGAGTTAAGTTTCTTGACAGTAGTGCTTTCCTTCCTACTTTTTTATTCATCCATGTTTAGATAACTAAAAAAAAAATATAGCCTCTTATTTCCCACATACAGCCAGAAAAACAAAGGATATTCCTGGACAGCTGTAAGTGTCCCAACTATATTCCCTACAAATATATTTCTAGGGAGACAAGTTGTGATTCAAAGGGGAAAAAAACCTCTGTAATACAGATTGCAGCTGAATTTAATGAGATGGAAGCAACAGCAAGTACTTAGAACATGCTGTACTGTCTTAAAATAAAGGGCCATGTTATTTTCCAAAACACACAGATTTATGCAGTTCTGCTTATTATTTGAACAAATACTAAACCATATTAGCAGAGCTATAAGTCTGCATTACATTTAAAAAGCAAAAATTCATCTTTAATTTATGTGTACAGCGCTACACATAAATTAAAGTGTGTGGAGGGCCCTGAGCAACGTGATCTAGAGGATGGCAACCCTGCCCAGTGTGGGGAGAGTGGAACTAGATGATCTTTAAAGTCCCTTCCAACCCAAGCCATCCTATGACTTTATAAGGCTGTAAATTCTTCCTTAACTGATCTTTTTTTCTCTTTTAAAAAGAGTCCATTGCTACTGCATTTGCAGGTTTTTAAAAGGCTTACATTTGGAATGAGAAGAACCTCACTTTTGGGAAGAATAAATATTGCTAGTTGAGAAAAAGCAGGAGTACTGTACCCTGTCAAAATGATTGAATGATGCTCTGAAGTCATTCATTTGTTCCTGGGTGATACCCTTGGCATCTCTTGTGAGGATCTGAGTCTCAACCTCATTGATAGTTCGAGCAATGGTGGTAAGTAGGAGCTCCCATCCAACACGGATGTGCTATGAGAGAGAAAATACTGAGTTATTACAGAATCAAATATATTCTTCTTAGAGTATAGAAAGTACAGTAAGAAAAAAATCAGCTCTAAATATTTATGTGATACTTTTTGCCATACCATTAACTCTGTGTTATGACCAAGGATCACCAAAAATACAAATGGCCTTCAGAAAAATACGAAACTGGTTTCTAAATGGGTACTTCTTCACTAAAAGTGAAAATAAATGAAACAAGTCGTATGAGATTATCAGAAAGCTTGCCAAATTCCATCTTCTGTGGCAGTCTCTTTAAATCTGGGAAGGTAGTGACACAGCACAAGAGGACAGAATAAACTAATAAATACAAAAGGGAGTAAGTGGCTACCTCCATGGTATAGTTGGTGTGCTTATTGTCAAACACCAGGGCTTCTTGTATAAGCTGATGATCTCCTTCCAGTTTGTCAATATTGTGTTTATAATTAATGATATTTTGCTCATATTGCTTCAGCTGATTCATCTGGTCCTCCAAAGGCCCTGTCATTTCAATAGAACTGCGGGCAATTTCCTGTCAAAAGAAACAAAGACACCCCCCAGTCCCACAGAATTTAATCTTCCGATGTGCTAATTTGACCAATGTTCACATAAGTATGTTGTATTTTTATACTAAGAAGCAATAGTAATAAAACCTTCATACAGTGGAGATAAGAAATTTTACTGTAGAAAACACATTTCAAAAGAAATGTGTCACATTTATATATGGAATTAGTATTGAGACCCCAGTGAACCTGGTATCTTTTCTACAAAAAGCAGAAGCTAAACAGTAATTGTTTAGTGATTTATTTTTCAAAGCTGAATCTCCTGGTCACCATCAAGATACCACTTGTACAAGGTTCCACAGTTTTAAGAATAATCTTAACAGGCGCTAAATAGTTAAGGATCAAACAGCTGGTGAACTGTCATTGACTTTGCTGTTGCCCTGTATATAAAGTAGAGATAAAAAAATTATAAATCACTTTGTTCATCAGCTTCTGCGTGAGGGTCTGACACTCACCTCCATCTTGGTCTGGATCCATGGCCCAATGACATTGGCCTGAGCAGCAAACTGGCGGCGCAGGCGCTCGTTGGCGTGCTGGCGGGCTAATTCCTCCTGCAAGGATTGATCCCTCTGAGGCACCAGCTGCTTCACCTGTTACAGTGGGAAAGCACTAAAGGTGAGTAGGCACAGCTGAATAGTTTAAAAATAAATGGAACAAATAAGTCTACAGCTGCTAATTTTCATTATTGTTCTGAAGGTCAATATCAGAAGGACAAGCCAAAATGATCACTATTTTAGTTACAAATTCCATGCTAATGTAAGAAATTCGTAACATGGTCTTGGGCAGCTCGACCAGAGAGACTGACATGCAGAGAGAAGAAATTCTCACCTCTGTCTGGATTCAAGTTCGAGACAATGATTTCACTTTAACTGCTCTTAGAGCAGTTACTTTGTTTTCCTTTTGAAAAACAAAGGTGATTTTTCAATCTCTAAGTAATTGTTCTAAGAACAGTCAGTGCAAAACATTTTATTTGAGCACATCCATACAATAGGATAACTTGAGATATGTTCTGTCCGTCATGCACATCTGAAGGTCTCTAATTCATTGCAAATGTTTTTGTTTGGCTTACCCTTCTGAATTGGCCAGGGAGATTCTAACCTTAGTCCTTACTGCTTGGTTTTTATAATGCATTGAGGGTGTGTTCTTGTCCATGTAAGTTTTTGTAATTCTACATTTTACACAGCCATTTACCTGCAGCTTTTTATGTGTCTTGGTTCCTAATGAAATGAAGTTGGTGTGATTCCTTTAGGAGCCTCTCTTTAATCCCTTCCCAGTACTTTTCAGCTGCTAATGCCAATTTTAATCTAATTGGAAAGAAACATTAATGGCCCCAAAGATGCTGATTTTATACATTTTTGAAAAGCAGCATCTGGGTAGAAGAAACACAAAAATTACTCTTTATACTAAGAGAAAGAATAGAATAATTTTCTGTTCTTTTAACAGCACCCCTGGCCAGGCACCAGCTCTGCACTAGCCTCAACACATGCTTGTCTTGCCCTGGCAGAAAGCCAAAGAGGACATAGGTAATATTTCGTGACGGGAGCAAAGGATATTGTGAAGCAGGCCTGGCAAACATAAGGGAGAGCATAAGGTACTGTAGAAATTCATTCTGCCATCTGATGATCTAGAATAATTTGAAGATTTATTGTAAAGTTCTCTGAAAATTCTCAGTATTTCTGAACTGGAACACTGTGTTACAATGTCCTTTTCATATTTAGCAATTTAGCATACATTACCTTTTCCCACTTGCTACGAATCTCTTCGACTGTAACAGTGCTGTAAGGATTGGTTGCACTTATTCTCATGCTGTAACTCTGGATGACTTTTTCAACTTCATTCTGGATTGACAGGATGGCCTGTCGTTCACCATCTGCCTCTGGCAAAGTCGCTTTAAATTGATCATGTGCAGAGATTAAACTCTAAAATCAGAAACAGAGAGGGAAAGCATGAAAACTTTAACATGTCATCCAGCATCTGGAAGATCTGCTGTAAATAAGCACAGCTCCTCTCTCAGGCTCTCAAACATCCTGGCTACTGGGTACAGATACAGGAAATAGTACATTTAGATACATTCATGAAACAGCCCTCATTGATTTTATCAGGACCATCACTTTTTCCATCATCTCTGCAATATGCTTTCATACCAACAAAGAAACCTATTTGTAATAGAACAGACATGGCCTGTCACAAAGCAAACATTAAGACAGATATTGGGGGATTTCTTACATGTATTCTGCTTTCCCAGAAGGAAAATATTCCTTTCTTGTTTTCCCTATGACTTTAAGCCAAAAAAAACCCCAGATAACCATTTACCTGAATTTCCTCTATGCTATGAACAATAAACATGTCCTGTAGGTCTTCCATAGCACCTTCCATCCAGTTGTTGAAAGGAGCAGCTCTTTTGGCAAACTCCAGGTGAAGCTGATCAATTGTTTCGAGCAATTTCTCCGTCCTCTGTACAGGTTGGGAAAAGTGCATTCTTTTGTTATTAGGGCAAGATCTAGCTCCACACACATACCCACCCCTGTACAAAGTCATGCCTCATCTTTTCAAAAGCATTTGATTGCACTGATTGATTTCACCACCTGCTTTAAGGAGTCTCACTGAAGGCATTTGGTCTAATTGCAGTAAAAGTACTCTCATATCCAACACATTAAAAGGGGTGGGTGTATGCCTTTGAAGTATAACTATTGATAATTTAAGTATTTTTGTTATTGGGACCTATCTGAAAATGAATTAGAATCTGCTAATTTTGATTTAGTAATTTCTTGTAAGTACAAGAAGGAAGAATTACACATATGTTTCCCACCTTGGCATTTATGTGTGTGACTTCCTCTTTTCCTAAGGAACAAGGCTTTGCAAAGTATCTCAGTGCTTTGGAATATCACTACCAAAAGTTAACCTACTGCTGGACAGAAAAGTATGCAAGACTGCAAATTCAGGCTAGTATGAAAAGGTAAGTAACCAATAGCTTTTTTTAACCTTGCTGGACATCGGATTCCCACAGAGGGGTGCTACAAACCACATGCCATTTGTTGCTGCTTTAGAACTGTTCCTGGCAGCTCAGTACTGTCAAGTCTACTCTGAGCAATTCAGTCTGTTTGCAGAAGTAACCACACCAAAATGAAATGGAGATCTGAGGAAAGGGTTTATTGCTATTTGGATTCCAAAGTGAATGCTCAATGGCACCATTTCCAGATCAGAAATAAATGGTTCACTTCCCTCTCCCTGCATCAGCTGAGCTGCTGATCCTTATCATATGGTTTACCTCCAGTGCCTCTCTCCTTTTCTGAGTGAGTGTTCCCAGGCTGTCCCATTGGTCACATATCTTTTGACATCTATCATTAACACTTGCAGCATCATGGTAGTCCAGTTCACTAAGAAAGAGCAAAGACAAAAATCTGTGTGACTTTTTGAAAGACAGGAGCAGTTGCACTGTCCACGCTTCCACTGGCCCTCAACAATTCTTCCCCTCTTTTTTGCAATATTTCTCCTAAGGTAAGCAAGTGTTGCAGTATGGACATTGTGTTTAGGCATTCAGCATTTTGAGAAGCACAGCATGGGAACAGGATCAATCTCCTCTGTTGTGAGAAAAAACAACTGACATCCAGGTATTAAAGACAATTAAGGTGTCCAAGCATCTTTGTCTAAGCTATTCCTGTGACACAAGCAATTCGATCCCCTGATGGCCAGAATGCTTCAGTCTTGGTCTTTATCAAGTGTGCCAAGATTGGTTTTAAATTAATTGGCCTGAAATATCCATTTTGTTTTGAATAATCCAATGATCCTTTCCTTATATGCTTTGAAATTATTTAACTGAGAAACATACATCAGGTGGCATTCAAAGCATAACCTCTCACAAGCCTGGCAATAATAATAGGGGCTGCCCAGATATGAGGCCTGGAGAACAATTTTCATCTTCCTCTCCAGAAACTCCTCACAGATCTACACACTCCATTTCTAGAACTGGCTGGTTCAGAAAACAGGGATCTCCAGACCCACATATGCCACCAGCGTGAATCAATGCATTCACAAAGGATAGCAATTACCATTGGTTTTTCACCTGCTTAATAGGCTGATATTATCCTGACAGGAAGCATTTACTGTTCCACCTGAGACTGGAATAAATTTTTAAGGCTCTGTCCTGAGATTCTGCACTGACTCTGCTTCAAACTGAACTTTTGATCTTGGTGGCAGANCACTTTCCTTCGAGAAAAATTTCCTTTTTTCCCAAACCTGGTGGGGGGAAAGGGTGGTTGTAACCTGGTTTTCTCTCAGAGGATGTATTGCTAGATTTTGGCCAAACCGGCACAGATAGCCATCCATAATACCTGTGCTTGACACTTTGGAAACTCACTTTCATTGGTGTATTACCATCCATTGAATTTAGCTCTTGGCTTCTCCTCAAGAACACTCTGCCCAGTACTAAACGCTGCAGAGACTGTAAATACATGACACGTGGCAACATGAATCTAAGATTTACTTTGAGGCTTGAACAAGAGAGTAAATGCAGATAGAATTTATTCTCCTTTTTTTTGAGCATTCTTCTCTAGGCAGTTGGCGAGAGGAATGTACAGATCACACTGCCAGTAACACAGAGAATCACAGAGGACAAAATGAAAACAGAGGCAGCTTTCCTCTGTGAAGCCAGAGGCCGGAAGCCAGAAGCTCTGTAGGCCAGGGGCAATGTTCATGTTTCCTCTTCCAAGCCCAGTCAGAGCAATCTGGTTTGTGATAAACCCAAGAAGTATGAGAAGCATTCTGTTTAAAAGAAACTTCAGATGTGCTGCAATCAATTTAAAGTGTTGAAAGTGAAGAATGGTAAAACAGGTGAAAAAAATACCATAACAGAATCACAGAATCACAGATTGGGTCAGGTTGGAAGGGACCACAGGGGGTCATCTGGTCCAGCCTCCCTGCTCAAGGGTCATCCTAGAGCACATGGCACAGGACTGAGGCCGGGCAGTTCTGAAATATCTCCAGTGAGGGAGACTCCACAACCTCTCCAGACAATCTGTTCCAGTGCTCAGTCACCCTCACAGTAAAGAAGTCCTTCTTCATATCCATATGGAATTTCCTGTGCCTCATTTTCTGCCCATTGCCTCTTGTCCTATCACTCAGCCCCACTGAGAAGAGCCTGGCTCCATCCTCTTGGCACCTTCTCTTTAGATACCAATAGACATTGATAAGGTCCCTTCTCAGTCATCTCTTCTTGAGGCTGAACAGGCCCAGCTCCCTCAGCCTTTCCTCATAAGAGAGATGTTCTAGTCCCCTCATCATCTCTGTATCCCTCCGCTGGACCTGCTACAGGAGCTCCATGTCTCTCCTGTACTGAGGATCCCAGAACTGGACACAACACTCCAGATGTGGCCTCACCAAGGCTCAATAGAGGAGCAGGATCAGCTCCCTTGACCCACTGGCAATGCTCTTCCTAATGCACCCCAGGCCTTCTTGGCCACAAGGGCACTGCCGGCTCTTGGACAGCTTGTTGTCCACCAGGATCCCCAATTCCTTCTCCACAGAGCTGCTTTCCAGCAGCTCAGCCCGCAGCCGGGCGCTGCTGGTGCAGGGGTTGTTCCTCCCAAGGTGCAGGACCCTGCATGTGCCTTTGTTGAATTTCAGACAGTTCTTTTCCCATCTCTCCAATCTGTTGAGGTCATTCTGAAGGGCTGCTCTGGGGTTTTGGCCCCTCCTCCCTGCTTTGTGTTGTCAGTGAACCTGCTGAGGAGGCATCTGCCCCTTCATCTGAGTCACTGATGAACAAAGTGAACAGCACTGGGCCCGGTACTGAACCTTGGGGGACACCACAAGTGACAGGCCTCCAACCTGACCATGTGCCACTGGGTACAACCCTCTGGGATCTGCCATTCAGCCAGTTCTGAACCCACCTCACTGTCCACTCATCCAGCCCACACTTCCTGACTTTGCCTGTGAGGATGCTCTGAGAGACAGTGTTGAAAGCCTAGCTGAAGTCGAGGTAGACAATATCCACCACTCTCCCCTCATCTATACAGGTAGTTTACTCATTGTAGAAGGCAATCAGGTCAGTCAAGTGTGATTTACCTGACTACTACCTTCTCATCTTCCCTGTGGCTCGAGATGGCCTCCAGAATCAGACACTCCATCACTTTTCCAGGGATTGAGAAGATGCTGGAACTACTGGCTGGTAGTTCCCAGAGCCCTCCTTCTTGCACTTTTTGAAGACTGGGGTGATGTTTGTTTTCTTCCAGTCCTCAGGCACCTCTCCTGACTGCTATGGCCTTTCAAAGATGATTGTGAGCAGCCTCACTATAGTATCCAACAGTTCTTTTAGCACTCATGGATGCAGCCCATCAGAGCCCATGGACTTGTAGATGTCAAGTTTGCCTAGGCACTCTCTAATCCAATCCTCCTAACCATTTTTAAAAATAACAAAAACTACCCAAAATTGTGAAAGTAAACTCTTGCATGTAAGGAGAAAGCTGCCAGCAAAGTCATACTGTACAAGGGTTCCTTAACTCAAAAACTCGCTTCCTTCTTTGGAAGCCCTTTTGTTAGCCTTCAAGGGACGCAACAAAAGCCACCTTCTGCTAAGAAATTTTAAGTCAGGAGCATAGAGTCTTGGATGAAACAGGCTGAGATTTATTTTGCTGTCATGAGTTTTTGGCTGAAAATTGGGGTTTTTTCATTATAGCGTATTAAGATTATTAGATTGTGTTCCTGAGTGAGCAAATTTTATTTTTGCTTCAATGGGTCACTTATCTCCTTTTGTCGATTAGGGTAAGGGCAGGTGTCCTTCCATGAAAGTGAGGGACTGATTTCTGAGGAACACTCTTTCTATTTGCTTGGCCATTTGAAACCTACAGCCTCTGGAATTTAGAAACCATTCAGTTATCACTATTGATCTTACAAGCAATTCAATCTTATCTGTCAAAAATTAAAAATTTAGTGAAATTTTGACCTGATCCAGAGAAGCACTTAAGTGTGAGCTCACTTTAGGAACAGTGATAGTGCCACAAAAATAACCTGCTGAGCAACATGTTTTAGCAGTGCTTCAGAACAAGGCTCATGTTAACCATGCACATAAGCACAATTTGAGCCCAGGTCTCCAGAATCAAGACGACTCTCAAATCAGTGTTACAGATAATGGTCTGCTTGGCTGGAAATCAGTCGCCACACTAGAAGTGATGGATATACAAGAAACTACGTTCCAAAAATTTTGCCTTGATGATTGGAAACATAGAAATGAGCACAAAAGATCATAAATTAATGTGGGTTTTCATAGTACAGCTCACTCAAGTTAGCATTTGCAATGTCATAAATTACAAATCTGATTTTAGAAATGCCTGTCTGCCTTCAGCTTTGTATAAAGCCCTATCCAACTCATGCCTCTTTGCCAAGGAATATCTAAGTTTATAGAGGCTGGGAACACAACAATCTTATAGCAGCATCCTGGCTGGAATCACCTGTTTGCATACCAAAATAAATCCTCTATCTAAATAGCAACAATCAATAAGCTTGCAGCAACTTTAACCTTAAGCACAAAGTGGACTGAGCTGCTGCAGCAGAAAATACCGGGACAGACAGAAAACTGTACCTAGTAGAGTTCAAGGTCATACAGCAATAGTTCTCTTTTGAAATTGCAACATTAGGCATCCAAGAGATTGACTAAAACAAAACATGGACGTGTACTGACTTGGAATTTAGACACAGATGAGGATGGTTTCTGTAAGGGCCTTCTCCAGTGATGAGGAAAAAAACAACCAACCCACCAACCAAACAAACAAAATTCAAGAAAGAAATACCCACATTGACTTCAACAGGTTTTGTATCAGGTGCACATTTCTTAGCATTCAGACATTAATCCTTCTTTAAAAATACGGATTAAGAAAGAAAATAGCATTTTCCTCCATAGTTCTGTTATGAGAGGAATTACATATCAATAATTAAAATCAGTATTTAAATAGAAGCTGCCCATTTACCTGCAGCCAGTGATAAAACCTGGCCTTTATGACCTTTCATTCAGTGTTCGCCATGGGCATTAAGCCTAACTGAGTTACAAAGTCACAGTGAAAAATCAGGCACTGGTAGCCCCATTGTATGGAGAAGCAGAGAAGTCAAATTAGAACATCTCTAAATGCAATCAGCTTTCAGCACCTTTGCAGCCCAGGCCACAAATAACTTGTTTAACTTCGCACAGCAAATTACTGAAACAAGTGAGAAGAGACAATCCCAAAATAGACAGGATACGGTGTTCATTGGCGTCACCAGAGGTAAAGGACAGAGGGTTCAAAACACTGGTAAGCAGATGCTGTGCTATGTATACTACATTCCCAAAGTTTCACATAATTCATAAAGCTGAAGCTGAATTAGCAATGATTAGGTGTTACAGAAACTTTCTTTAGTGTAAAGAGAAGCAAATCTCGGGGCAATCCCAAGCAGAAATACAGTCTGGGTAGAGAATGGATTGAGAGCAGCCCTGGGGGAAAGCACCTGGGGCTGTTGGTTGACAAGAAGCTAAATATGACCCAGCAATGCGCACTTGCAGCCCAGAAAGCCAAACGTGTCCTGGGCTGTATCCAAAGCAGCGTGGGCAGCAGGGCCAGGGAGAGGATTCTGCCCCTCTGCTCTGCTCTGCTCTGGTGAGACCCCATCTGGCACACTGCATCCAGCTCTGGGGCCTCCAGAAAAGACATGGACCTGTTGGAGGGGGTCCAGAGAAGGGACATGAAGATGATCAGAGGGGTGGAGCATCTCTCCGAAGAAGATAGGCTGAGAGAGTTGGGGCTGTCCAGCCTATAGAAGAGGAGGTTTTGGGGAGACCTTATAGCAGCCTTCCAGTGCCTAAAGGGGACTTACAAGAGAGATGGAGAGGGACTTTTAACAAGGACAGGGGGGAATGGCTTTAAACAGCAAGAGGGCAGGTTTAGAATGGATATTAGGCAGAAATTCTTTACTGTGAGGGTGCTGAGGCACTGGAACAGGTTGCCCAGAGAAGCTGTGGATGCCCCATCCCTGGAGGTGTTCAAGGCAAGGTTGTATGGGGCTTTGAACGTGATCTAGTGGAAGATGTCCCTGTCCATGGTAGGGGTCTTGGAACTAAATGATTATTAAGGTCCCTTCCAACCCAAGCCATTCTATGAGATAACTCCACAACAGAGATCAAGGCATGTCAGAAGGTGTTTCATAAGCTCACATATTCAGGGCAGTCTCCATTCTCTGTGTTTTTTTCAGATTTCTTTCACATTAATCAAAACACAGTACTTATTCTGCCCACTGTGATTTATTTTTCTTCCTTTAAATAATCTTGAAGATGGGATTTTCCTTTTAAATCCGTTTGAATTACATAATTCCTGTAAGTGCTGCTGGTATCAGGTATGAACTACATTTTTAGACAAGACTCTGATTTTTAAATCGTTAATGAATACGGAGCTGTTTATGAGTCATGGTCCTTCACAAACTGACAAAAGGGCATGTTTCTAAGACTTGATTTCTGAGCAGTAACTGTTCTGCCTGTTCAAGGTGAGAAATTGAAACTTGGAGAGCTGAAGCCAAGGGCAGGAACCTGAGAATTTTGATCTTGGCTCCTGTTTCAACCGCTACTGCACATTTGTTCCTGCTGGCTTTACAGATTTATACAGTGAGCGCCAAACTGCCAAGACCAGGAGTGGCACCACTGATGTACAGTACAAAGCCTCTGCAATTAAATGCATAAGGTGATAAAATCAGATGCGCTTACCTTGGTGTCGACACCAAGGCGTTACCCAAACAGGGACATCCGTACATAATGCTACAGTCCTATCAGCGCAGGCAGAGCTGACAGAACTGTGCCTCACACAAGTGAACTAACAACCGTCCCACAAACAAAAGCAAGCTCCACCAGCAGGGACAGAGTTTAGCCGGACTAACTCAAACAACACGCAGGACTTTGCTGCCATAAGGGGTCAGTCTGGAGCCTTGACTTTACATTGCTGACCTATGCAGCTGGTAGCAGCAGCACAGACGTAGCCTAAATGTGTTGCAGAGCTGTTCTCAGCTTTGGCTGTGTTTTCTCTGGGCCCCGTATGCTGGATGAGCAAGCGTTGGTGGTTAAATTGATGGAACTGTGGGTGAAAACTCTAGCTCTCCTATAGGAGAGCCTTGTGTGTGCTTGATTCCTTGTGCAATCCTGAGCAAGTTACTTAGTTTCCATATGCCCCACTGTCCCTTCTGTAAAACGGCACTTCCAAATATAATATCAAGAAGCTGAGAAAACAAGCATATTAGAGACAATTAAATCTGCAGGGAAGTCAGTGCATTACCCTCTATTATAGAGATAATATAAGGATGTGAAGCCTTCTGAAAGGACCAATATACTTCTGAAGATACTTGATCTGTAATTTGTGTAAATGAAAATATTTTCTAAGTTAAACAACTCATAGCCAGTACCTCTCAGCAGACCACGAACTGAGAAATAAACACCTCCAGGATTCCCATCAACCCACAATGGGTAGAGCTAATGCTAAAACATTACTGTGAAGTCAAGTTGAAAATGTTTGTTTTCAAATAATTTTGGTTAGTTGAATGCCTATATTTGGTTGGGGGTAAGGGGGAGATGAGGGAAAGGTCTCAGTGACCAGCTCAGATAATATACTTGTGAAGCTATGTCTGGAATTCCTACGTTGGTACCTATGACACTATCAAATTCATTGGAAAGAGTTTATCGCAAAGTTAAATGTCAGCAGCTGCAAGCCTTTAAATGGAACATACTTCAGCTCCTGGGCAATGGCAGCGATCTGTTCCACCCTGTCCTGGTGAGCAGCCAAATCGCTCTCAAAAGCTTCATGTTTCCTTAACATGGCACGGACTTCTGTCAGAGAGGCAGACTCATAATCCTTCTGAAGCAAGGTCTGCTCTTTGCCTGAAAGAGGAAATTAAAATATTACTCATTTTTTACTAATTTATTTGTTAGAAAAATTGAAAATTTAATCAACTTTTTAGTTGAGGCATGGTGAAAATCATGTGTACGGAATTAAATCCCACCCCCACTGAAATCAGAAGCAAATTGTCAGCACATATTAATTAGAAACATATTTTTAAAGCTCTCACACTAATGTCTTGATTTTTGCATAGTCTGCTGATACAGGTCTAAAATAGCAAGTATTACTTTGCTGGAGAAACTGGCATAAAAATGGTATATGAGCAAAAACTGTATCTCTAAACCACTGTGCTAAGTTTTTGTAGAATACTTACAAAACCAGAAATCACACTGCTATGCTCAGCTTCACTCTTACTAATGATCTGTTATTCTTTTTTATGTTCTGCCTTCAATTCATTATTCATTTCAGCACTTAAAAAAAAACAAACCCTGAGATGCATGACTGCCTTTTGTATCAAACACTGAATTATAAGTGGAAAATGCCAACTTATCTGCAAAAGGCTAGAGAAGCAAAGATTAAGTAGAAACTGAAATACCACTGCTGAGTAACTCCTATGTTGGAGAACTGAATCCACACAGACAGGCCCTGCAGCTGCACTCACCAACATGGCATTTACAGCTCTGTCTATCCTAGAGCCAGAAGCAACTATGGTTTCACTTGCTGTGTACCAGCCTATGTGAAGTTTTCCCTACACAACAGCTATAACTTGTCACCATGAGTAGTTTATGCTCAGAAAATAGGCTCTCAGGGCTGATAAACGCTGTAGTTTCCCTTCTAGCGTCTGCTTGGCAGCCATTTACAGCCTTGCATGCTTCCAGCAACTGTTAGAGGATGGACTCTGATTCACTTTCACAGTGTCAAAAGAATCTAGCTGGAAAAACCCAGAAGCATGGCAGAAACAGCAAGGCAGTCGCCAGGACGATAGAGCAGACCTATGTTTAATAATCCCCAACAAAACTGAATGCCACTGTATGGTTCTATGGGTGTCACAACTACAGGTAAGGGTAGGTTACCGTTAAAAGCCAGAACTATAAATGGCATGTAATTGAAGGTTTGGAGCAAAGCAGACACGAGTCTATTACCATGCAGTTTATCTGGACTATTCAGAACATCATGATGACCAAACAATGATAAACTCAGAATACCTCCATTAATAATTTCACACTCAACCAGTGGCATCACTGCGTTCCTGGTTGGATTGCTGGTGTACAGCCACGTAGGAATACATTAGCAGTAATGGCCTCTAGTCAAATGCAGAATATTCTCATTAAGTTTGACTCACTACCTCAAGTATGATTTTTACAGTTACATCTCATTAGCAACATGCCAACAAGTTAGGATCGTGACTACAGTCAACAAAACCTGACATTTTATCTGTTATTATTTTAGATTGTCTGAAATTGTCCAAACTACTTATGAGTGAGTTCATGGCTGGCAAATACTCAGCACTGACAGTTCAACTTTGAACATTAAAATACTAAAAATGTTAAAAGGCATCTCTCCTCACCATATGCCCACTGTTCGTGAGTGGAAGCCTTCTGCCTAAATTTCTCAGCCAAGTGTTCAAGTCTTTCCAGTCGTCGTATTTCATTCAGCAGCCACTCTTCATAGCCTTTCTCAGCTTGTTCAAGTCTCTGCCAAGCGCCGGCAATATCCTGTGAAGAGAATACATGGGAGAGATGGATGAAACTATATCCTCTTTTTATCTAAATTTATCTAGATTTTTGATTCATTCACAATTTGGCTTCCAAAAGAGAAGTTTTTACGTTCAGATTTTGTAAAATCACAGAATCAGACAAAATGTTGTGAGGCAGTTGTCTTTTAGTGCAGACACCTGCTCCTCATAGTGTGTTGTATTCAGGTGGGGTCACAAAAGGAGCCCCTACAGAAATGGTTTCTGAGCATGGCTACGTGTCCAATGTCTTCACAATATATTGCTTTTACCTCCCATTTTACAATGTGTGTGTTCTTTTATGATTTACCTATCTGTTCTCAAAATAAAGTGCTTTGCTTTCACAAATTGACAATAGCAAAGTAATTAGTATCAAGAGGATTTGGTGCGTATTTTACCTGGAACACAAATTGATTTCACCTTCTGTAGTACACAAAGTTTTGTGAGCTTCCTTGCAAACTCAAAGACATGAGTGGGAAGCTGAAGTAACAGGGCCGTTGTTTCCTGCATACAGGGAGTGGACAATGGCCCTTTTCAAATAGAACAATTTTTTTTTGTTTATGAAATCTGAGAAACCAAAACACAATGATAAATAGAGTACAGAAACAGGTTTGCTATATTCAACAGGAAATGTTTTGACCCACTGTCAAGTCACAGTACTTAGCAGCAGATGAGAATTCTTGGTACTTACTATTCTTATCTTCATGGACATAAGAAAAAAAGCATAATAGAAAAATGCAGAAACATGTATTGAGCACTGTCTGTTTGTTTAAGTTTGATGACTAAAATGTCAATGAAACCACTGAGTTTTGCTTAAATAAACAATCATTGGCCTCACTGATACAGGAGTATTGATAACACTGCCAAAGGAAGCTCTGTATCGTCCTGCATCTCCAGATAACTTGCTTTTGTGAAAGCCTTCAAAGAGGCAGGAGAATGCTTATTAGAAAGCAAGATTCTAGAATGAAAGGGAATATGTAAAAAGCATTTAGTATTGAAAAAGTGCAACAAACTGATGTTTCTGAAGATGACTTAGAATGGCCTTTCAATCCTTCACGTTGACATTTTTGGAAGATCATTGATAAAGCCAACAGAATATTGATGCCTCCTTTACTTACTGAAACCATTTTCCCCTCTGATGGCATGAAAGCTGGCCGATTGCTGATTCTCAGTTTTGTCTGCAGGGTGTTGAAATTGATCTCCAGCTGACATTTCTCTTGGACTTTGGGAGGTTTGTGTTTGCGGCGGTAGTCCCGGAAATCCTCTAATTTCTTCTGCATGGCCTGCATTGTTTTTTCTGGGGTCCTGTTTTCCAGCCAAGGAATTGTCCGGCGAATCCATTCTAAAAGCTTTCAAACCAACATAAACAAGTCAAATAAAGGCAATGGAAAAACAACGAAAAAAAGACTATCGTGAACATACAAATATTAATTAAGTTTGTTCCATTTTAATATTATTGACTTCAGTTGGTACTGATGCCTTAATGGCGAGTAAGCACAAGATATTCAAAGCTGAACAATACTTTTATAGCAAATTTGCCCAGATATTCTAGGTATTTCTAGAAATACCCTGATTTTCAGAAAGATTAAGACACATGTAAGGTGTCTCTAATTACTCAGAATCTGAGTTACCCAATATCATCTGCCACTTTCAAAAGTATTGGTCTTGGTATTTCAGGTAGTCATAGCTATGGGATCAGGACAGAAACCAGCCTCAAGTCATATAAAAATCTTCATTCAGAAGGCCATTAGTGCAAATTTAGATACAGAAAGTAGTGCTGTGATCTCAGCATGTTTTTGCAAGTTATGCATAAAAGATAAGAAAGCTCTCACTTGTGCACTGTATATCTGTAGTCCTGCTCAGCAGGTTTGCCATTAAACAAGAAAGGACAGGAGGAGCATGTTCATCTGTCCATTCATCTGCTGCCCGTGCTCACAGATGAATTGTGAACAACCTGACAGACCCTCTCCGGGTGTGCTTTGCAGTACCCAAAGCCAATAGACTTGCTTGGAGTGACAGGATCTGGTATGTTCCACATGTGGTCAAGGATGGCTGTCTTCGAAGATTAGAGAGACAGAAAGCTTGGTCTTGGGGCAGATGGATGACAATCCTCAAGACACCCTTTTGGGCACATTAACAAGACTGACTGACTTGCTGAAGGTCACACAGGAAGTCTGTGGCAAAGGAATCACAATCTGGGCTTTGTAACCTGCCACTGTGAGATTTACCCTTACAGTGTCTCCACTTCACTGTCTTGAAGAGAGTGCATGAATCTTTCAGCTTTCAGTGTTTCATAGACATAATTGTCACCACATTACAGATAGAGCATCCTTACCTCACTTGCTAGTCTCTCATACTCTTCCATCAACCTCTCATTTTCCTGATTCACAGCAAGCACCTTACAGATCCGGTTAGCTGCAGTCTCAGCCTGTAAGACACAGCAAATAAACAGGACATATTCATAAACACATTCTGAGAAAGATACAGGCTTGGAGAAAGAGAGAATGTGGCTGCTGCAAATAAAAGATCACATTCTTTTATAGTTGTTGATTTATGCTCCTAGGTTGCTTACTCATTTTCCCTCCTTCTGCAGCCATAGATTCCAATGGCCTGAATGAGGCATGGATCAGCACAGAGGTCCCCTTGTTGCACAATGAAACCTTATTATATAGTTGTCTAATAAATCTTTTCTTTTTAAAGACAACTTAGGCAAGTCTTAAAGATATCCTACTAGGTTATTTTTTAAAATCCCACCGAAAAAGTATTAGATTTGTTAGCCGCACTGCAAAGACACCACATGTGATGCAGGAGTCTCAGACCACTCTATATCTGCATATCACATGTACATACACCCTTGAGAATAAGTGCAGCTCAGCCACTGACAGCAAATCTTTTCATGCCTCCTGACAAATTCATGTGAAGGCACTGTGTAGCTCTGCCATATTAAAATTTACTAGTTTGATATCACAGAGCAATACTTTCACACAAATATGACTCTGTAGTGTATCTAATCAAATAAATATCCATGTAGACTCCTGTGTTACAGAGTATTTGGAATCCCTCTTCTGCATGAATAGCAAAACCTTCATACCCAGAAGCAAGAGAGTGCAACAGCGTAGTTGTGCCTAGTTAAGGTATAGGTGACCTATAGGTATAGCCAACAGGAAGGGAAACTCAATCCTCAGGATGAAGGGAAAATATCAACTACTTTAAAGGTTCTTTATTTTTTTTTAACCTAAGTTGGGTTATGTCCATTTGTAGTCTAGAAATGTATGAAGCAGAAGAGTGAGAAATGCCACATTTATACATGACAAACCCACTGATGACAGGTCTGCTGCTGATGTTCATGCCTTTTATGCTAGCACTTTCATCCATAAATAATTCTGTTGGCTTCAGTGGGAACCAGGCACAAACACTGTGTTAGATGTCTTCTATGCCTTTCTGTGTCTTTAGGCATCTTTGAAAATCTAGCCCTAAATTACTACTCAGCATAAGTAAATCTCAGTCTCTGAAAGTCAAACATTCTGTTATGCAGTAAACACATAAGATGTAGCAACAAGCAACAACTCCACTTAACAACATCTTCAAATATGTTTTTTCTGAAACAGTCCTTAAAATTACCAAATAAAGACCCAAAGTTAGAAACAGAATGTCTATTTGAATTAAAGAAGTTAACTTGTCACACAACATTTAACTAAAGCAGGTTTGAGAGTTGGTTAAAAACAAATATTATTGCTCAAGTAATAGTTGCAAATGTTAATTAAAACCACACAGTACGAAATTAGTTGGTTTTTTTTTTTTAATAAGCTAGTGGAAATGTGAAACAACCAATCAAAAACACAGCAACCTGAAGGGACAGTTGATTAATACCTGCTCTGCTCCAGCAAAAGCATGGTAGAAGCAGGACACATATGTCATGATAGCTCTCTCATCAGGTTTGGGAGTGTTCACAATATCTACAAGAGGGGGGAGAAGTCAAAATAAAACAAGAAAAAAAGGAATCCAGGAGTAGAAAATAGGATGAATAAATAAATGCATAACTTCATATCCTTCTTTCTGTTTTCTTGTCCAGAGCTCTGTATTCTAGAAGCTCTACAAGGCTGTAATAAATTTAGAGTTAGATTGAGGGATGCTGACGGAATATAAAGTACACTAAAAATCCAGTTTAAGCTCATACAAAGAGGAGGATTTTTTTTTTAATAAGCTTGATCCTGCAGTATTGCCACAGGGAGAGTACGCTTAATTTTACCAGGACTGTCTGCTTAAGAACTGGCACACGTATGTCTGGTGACTTAGATTGTGGGGGTTTTGAATAAGACACAGGAAAGGCAGACTACATTTCAGTCTGGGGAGATGTTCTCTGGAAGTTGCGCCTGGATTAGGTATAACCTTAGCATTATATATCAGTATTCCTTATATAACCAATACCTGAAGTATGTCCAACTCCAACTGCCTTACTTTTTAGAATTTTCCTTCTTTTCTTTAGGACATGATTCCAGAGCTTGTCTGAGATGTCTATATATGATTCTATGTCTGTTTTGCATAGTAGCATCATTTGATGTTGCTGTTTGTACTTACCATTAAGCATTTAACATTTTAAAAACAATCCTGAAAGCATAAGAGAAGGGTTTATTTTCTGAGCATGTTATGATGACTTTGACATCTGTAGCAGAAATAATATCCAGCAGAGAGAAGAAAGATGGCATTCTACTACTGAAATTTTTTTTCACTCTGAGCCTGTTTCCATCTTGCGTTTTTAATGGTGCTTCAAATGAATGCACGTAAGTTCGTTTAAAGGGAATATCATCCTCTATCCCATTCAGTAACCAGCCGTCAAAAACCTACTGGATATTATTAGTAAATATGCAGAAAGATGAGACAGGAAGATTTGTTTCTATGAAACAAATGGATAGACTACTACTGGCTCTACTGAAACAGTGGCTCACAGGGAAAAGAGGCGACAGGAAATGAGCTCAGCTCTAAGACGCTGTTCTATTAACTAGTGAGGAAAAGATCAGAAAAGGAAAAATTGCTGAACGAAACAAGACAGAAGGTGAAGGATGAGATCTGATCCATCTACAATCTCACCTTCTGAGCACCAGCAAATGCATGGTAGTAACAGGAAACATAAGTCATAATGGCTCTTTCATCAGGTCTGGCAGTGTTTACTACATCTGTATGGAGAGAAGAGGGTTAACTGCTCAGAAATTCTCACAAGGTACTTTCATCTGATTATGTTAATGGTGTCACCTCAGTGCTGTAAAGATTCTAAATAAATACACCATTATTCAGGTTGCATTTGTTTACTGATATGAGTGCAAAGCCACCTAAGCTTTAGGAATCAGCAAACAAAAATATACAACTCTCCCTAAAATGGCAAAACGTCTGAAGGCTGAGACTGTACAGAAGGGTATTGCTACCTTCTGGTTTGTGGAAACTTCCAAGCAGATGGCATGGCTGGCAGATCTACTGGGTTCAGCTTCGCTGCCACTCCAAAGCAACTTCATCTGAATCACTGCAATTACTGCAGAGCTAAACAGCCACTGACAGTCACAGACCAGAACTGCACACAGTATCCGCACAGGGTGCCTGTGGCTGACAGGGTACTGGCATATATTGGAAACCTGTACAACTCCTGCTGTCCAGAAATACATTTTGTGCTAAGAAAAGCTTGGATAGTAGCAGTTCTGCAATCCCTGTGCCAGCCCATCTTTTTAGTTAACAGCATAAATCACAGGAGGGTTTGGCTTGGCTCGCTAATAGCTTTGTCCCTGCCATGGCAGGAAAGAGTGAAAATATAAAGTGGGTGCAATCAAGGTATGCATCCATGGGTAAAAATTGACCTTTTCAATACTTAACAGAGCAAGACAGAAAAATGTGTTTTTACAGCAGTTATGGCTGAGTAATGAATGACTATAGTGCAAGCTGCAAGGATTCCTGTCAATGTAAGGAGTGGGAAGATACTAACTTGAAAAGACCCAGGAATGAGGGGACAATTTCTAATGTTAACAGTGAGATTTCCAGGTTCGGGACCAATATATTTACTGATTTTGCATCTACCTTATGTAGCTGTGAACAAAGCTTTGCAAAGTTTCCATGGAGAGCACAGTGGAAGATAGTAAAAAGTGACCATGAACACTTAGAGGGTATTAGAAGAAATGTAATTTCATTACCTCCTCCCCTGCCAAGAGGAGAATAGTAAGATAAGGAACAGAATGTGCAGAAAATCTGACAAGGAAAAGAAAAAGTTTCTTACATTGACTACGAAGAGAAGAGAAAAAAAAAAGTAGAAAGCAGAATGATAGTAGAAGCTGCTCAATGGCAAGGAGACAGCGCTTCTCTGTTTATTCCTTGCACAGTATTTCAGAGCGAAATAATTAAGTGGTGCTTGAAAGGGGAATTGCGGTTCAAAAGATGAAAACAATTAGTTTTAAAGCATGAAAGTGAAACTACTCTTCAATGAAGAGGTTACAACCTGAATTTTCCAAATCATCCTGTCTAACTTTCTGAATGAAGACTTCAAGAGGAGCAGGTGTAGTCAGTTCGAGTGCTCTGGGTAATTCTCTTGTTATCACTGCTCTACTGACAAGCCACCAGAGCTGAGTCTCCATTCTTGGAGAAGAATGCTTTGAACTAATGTAGGCAAATTCCAGTCATTTTGGTAGCATTTTTTGCCCAGAGTACAAAAGTTTGGTTATCTTGAAGAAGTTCAGGAAACTCTCAAGATAACTGGAGACACAAAATGTATTTGTTGAAAGTATCACTACAAAGAGTTTACAACTAAAATAAACAAAAAAAATTCTTCCCTCAACCGAGCTCTCTTTGAGAGGAGGCGAGGGCATGTGTTAGTGTATTTTGAAAGTTTTGGACTTCTATTTTTGGCCCCTCACTTAAACATTTAAAAAACTGAATATGCTTTAAACTGCTAACAGTTATATTTCCCTTCATAAAATTTTAATTATTAAAGGCAAGGACTAACTTTCGATCCTGCATTTTACCTCAATTAATGCAGTGGGGCCGTGTGCTGAGGTTAAGGTCCAAAGTAATACAATAAATGCAAACATTAACATACAATAAATAATGAAGCAAAAAGTGAGTGAAAATATCCAATGCACGGGGAAAAGAATGAAAATATTTTTTGAAAATGAATCAGGTTGCTACATTATGATTTGTATGGAAGGAATACTGAAAATCTGCTAGGGAAAAAAAGAAGAAATTTTACTGGGTCCTGCTTATGAGCAACACAAACTTCAGTAATCTGTAACTCTCACCTTCTGCATCCAGCATCTTTGGGATATCCAAATGCTTTTCAGCAATTTCCATGGCAAGGTTGATATTTCCTATGGGGTCATCCTGCATTAAAGAAAAAAAATACAGTGAATCAAAGATAGAAGTTTTTCTTTGAAGCAAGACTAGAGGAGGTACACTAAAATTTAGCTTCTGTTTTTCCAAACTGTAAACTGGAGTCATAACTACTGTTCTTCAAAAAAAAAGAGTCTAGGTAGATGAACTTTTGGTCCATCTGCTGCTATGTTTTCAAAATAAAACTTTAATAAGCTATTATCTGCCACTAGAACTCTGCTGGAAATATATTCCGGAGGTGAACACAGATAACATATGCAGTGTACACTCAATTCTGAGCTAATTCTGAAAGAAGTACAGCAGCAGTATAGACACTAAATGCCACTGGACCAGTAGGCTAAATGAGACTGTTCAACACAGAGTTAGCCCTGCCTGCTTTATGCCCACTATACAGTACATCACAGGGATATGACTGCTCCTGAGTTCCCTTCTGGTTAGGTGCATGTGTGAGAAGAAGTAAGCACAGACAGAATTGCTCTCCAGAAGGAGCAAAACTTGCCAGTTTGGGCTTGGAAATAAAAGTCCATAATGCCTCTATAAGCTGAATTTTAGGGTTATGGAAATTCAAGCACTTCCTCTGGTTTTGAGATTTTGGTTTTTGAAGGAAAGAGAAAGGAAGCAATGAGCACAGTTCAGACAGAGAGCACACATTTTGTGTTTTACATTACAGGCAGCTGTTGCTGACAATAAAAGAGTGTCAGATTAGGGCTGCCGTTAAGGCAGCCTTCCCATATCAGCTTGGAGGGAAAATATGCTATGTGAAATGGCAGTTCATGCCATTAATGCTGTTATTATTACGACATAGTCACAAACTGCTAACTGGTCATAGCCACTCTGAACAATGCCCATGTCTAGAGAGAGAGACTGGGAAAATAAGACACAGAAAAGCAAAGTAAAAAAGAAAGTAAGCCTGAGTGAGACCTATTGACTAGGTTAAAGCACTTTGCTTATGAATGGGTGATGAGCACCTCCTATTTGTGTGCTTGGTACTATGTGCATGAGTAAATAGTGCTCCACTGGTAAAGGACTGCTTTAAAATCAAAGCAGCTTCTGAATAATTGGAGATTTCCATCACCCATCCTTTTAAACAGAACTACAAGCCACAGTAACTAAAAATCTCTGCTACAGCTAAAGAAATACCTCATCTAACTCGGCATAGTCAAGGAGATCAGGCCTGTGTCTATGGATAAGGGCGTTGAAAGCAAGGCCATCTTTCCAGCTACAAGTTCACACAAAACACATTAGTGAGAAAAGGAAAGGACAGCATGCAGGAGATAAGAAACAAGACACCAAGACAGCTGTTAATGTAACCAAAATGAAGAGTCAATCAAACACAGCCAGGTCAGAAAAGCAAGATCTATTTTAGGATTTTTTTTCTGCATGTGCTTTACGTGCAACAGCTCAGCCTCAATTTGAAACCTGACCTGTTCTTATTTTGGAAATCTCTAAGAGCAAAATAGTAACAGTGAAGCAGACCTCCTTATGTTGTGTTCCCTTTTCTCAGCACTCGTCTATGGGATGGTTATACTGTGATGTTCTCTAGTACCACGTACTAAAGCACAAATTCAGTCAAACTCACTTCTGTTCGTGCCATGTATAATAAGCACATGTGCACAGAGACAGGTAGCTTAGTCATTCCATTACTCTGTTTATCTGTAGGAGAGGTTGTATACAGAATTGGAGAACGAGCTCATATTGATGGCTAATATTTTGCCCATTGGATTGGATCTGAAGTTATCTTAACAGCTGCCTAAATTAAGATCTTATGTGTTCAATACTAAGTTCATTTAATTTTCATCACGGCACACTTCAGGGACCCTGGCATAAATTGAACATATATATAATGCAGACTAAGTTTTAAAACAGTTTCAGTTCATTCATTTATCTTTTCCTTCACCAAGGACTTTCTAATAACAGTTGATTCCACTAGTAAACTAATTTGCAATGAAAGGGCATGGAATGGAAAAATACATTTGATGTTTTACCAGTCTCTCTCATCAGTGCAAAGTTGCTTACAACAGATTAAAACTATGATTAAGATTTCTGTTGCACTGGTGTTTACATGAGACCTCAAGAAGCATTCATTCCAGAGAGGAGAAAACAGCATGTGTGTATTGAGACCTAACATGAAACAACAACATTTTACCTCTTTCTAGGTTTTTTTTTCTTCAGTAATTATACCAAGAAATTCTGACATTACTGCTCATTCCTCATTCCTCCCTCTCAAACCAAAGTATCGTTTAGAAAACATGCGTTTTGCCATAAGTAGCACACTGTAATAAAACAGTTTTGTAATCCCCATGAGGTACTACCTAAGGAAGTTAGGTTATTGGTTTTGTTTCCACTTGTCTGGAAGTATAGGTAGAAGTATAACCTGAGAATCAGTGAATACTTTCTGAAAAGGTATGACTAGTAATTTACTGTGTATTCCTAACTAGCAAGGGTAGTGTTTGTTCTAAGGAATCTTAGGATTAGTTGTCCTGTCATTGTTTACTGGTCTGCAATCTACAGTCATTTACACCAGATAAAAACAGGATGGACATTACTATCCGCAGTAAATGGATAATTCCAATATATTTGATTTAACATGTTTATTGGGCAGTGTAAACGCTTCATCAACTGCCAGCATCTGAGGACCAGATTATTTGCAATTAAATGCTGAAGTCACTAATGGGAAGGAGAGGACACAGGACAGTCAGAAGGTCCTCTCCCTCGCGTCATTGAGATTTTTTTTGGGAAGGACCTTAGAAAGTCAGTCGGAATTAGTATGCACTCCTCAGCCTGTCTTTTAGAAAACATGCTAAGCAAACCAGAAGCCAGCCAAATCACTGCAGGACAGCATGCTGTACCACCCAGACTGATGACCTTATTTAGCTTGGAGTAGTCAATAAGATCAGGTCGGTGTCTGTGGATAAGTGCACATAATCCAAGGCCATCTTTCCAGCTTTACAACAAAAAAATAAAATGGAAAAAAAATTAGTTAATAAAGTCATGGCATTTTACAGTTTGATCCTTGCTCAAGGCATAAAATAAAGCAGGAATTCTGTCAAATGCTGACACTTCTGTTCTGTCAACTCTCTCTGAGCTGTTGTTACTGTACTCCTTTAACTATAGTACATATCTTACTCTACAGTCCATTCACACTTAAGGACTCCATATACTTTCTAGGCAATGTACACTTTGTGCAACAGTCCCTCATTTCAATTGCTTAATTCATGCAGTGTTCTAGGACAGCTCAAGTACACATTCATCCATGAAAGTGCATCATCTCCCATTACACTCACAGCGTATTTGAAAAAATAAAAGGAGAGCAAACCTGCAATTACTTGAATTTGCTGAAGCAATTGGCTTTTCCTCTGTTATTTCTGAGAATTTTACTGGCACAACCATGTGCTCAGAGAAGTAATAAATCATAAATCAGCTCAGTTTATTTAAAACACTTCACATATATGACAGCTTTGATCTGAGCTCTTACACTTCATCCTGACTTCAGACCTGCTACCTTTTGTGGCCAGAACAGGAAGTGAATGGAGCTACAAATAACATATTTTTGGAAAGATTATGAAAGGTTCCTTTCAGCCAGAAGCAATTATTCTGAAAGATACTAGACGTAAACACGTTAAGCAATCACAGGGACTGAGGGTTTGAGGTCTTGTCCTGGGCAGTAATTGTGTGAGCCTAACATGTTAAGACTGCTAAAATCCCTACTACTGAGATGTCTGGGTAGGTCCTTCAAATAACAGAACTATCTCCAAAAAAATGTAACACAATCAAGCAGAATATACCTACACTGCATAATATAAAATCATCTAGGATGTAAAACCAAATCAAACTGAGCACCAAACAAACGATTTATTTTTTTCCCAAAAGGTGTAAACTGAAATTTTCTGGACAGCCCCCAGCAACGTAGTACTGTAAGAGCCAATCCACCCAAACATAAATCAAGGTACTTCCATGCAAGATGTTTTCCCCATATCATGTATCAGACCAGTATATGTACATATATACACTAAGATTCTGACACTGTAACTTACAGTATACCATTGATCCATATAAACTTCTACTAAATATACCTTTGCATATTCTAGGAAAGTAACACCAAATTTCAGACCTCTGAAAGGCAATACAGAGACTGTAAATCAAACAAATTTTTCTTATCTTGGAATGCATATATGAGCTGTATATTCTCTGTCACTAAATGTGCTTTAGGTACTACACTAAGAATTAATTCAAAACACTAATATAGAGCTCTTGCTTTAAATACTAGAAGGATCTCAGGGAAGGGAAGATCACATGGTTAAACAGTGCAAATGGCAAATCATGTACTTTAAGGAGGTAGGCCAGTGGCACAGCTTCAGGAACTAGCCCAGTGAAAGCCCCAAACCAGTCTGTATATGGCTTGGAATTCCCATTCTAGCTCTTAATGAAAACTCAGAAACACAAGGCTGGAGCTTCACTAAATTTTCCAACTTAGGTTATGATCCTGATTCTGTAAACAAATGTGTTTACAGTGCTGCTGTTTTGTATGTACTAAGTGCCTTTTATGCTCCTTAGAGTAATGTACATTGCAAAATAATAAAGACTGATTCATCATAATGAGATATTCACATGCTCAACACACTGGTCTTTTTGCCAGAAGAGTTTCTCTGTGGCTCTCATTTGAAAGCAGTTGTCTGCCACTATGCTGCAGTACTCAGGAATTCCCATATAATACAAAGGACCTCTAAAATGTAATATGGTCATTCCATATATAGCAGGATCTTTTTCTTTTAAATAGTAACTCTGGAAGTCACAGCAAATAATGCTGAAGGCTAACCGAAATAACACTTTGAAGAGAGAGCAGGAGAATTTGAGAAAAAAAAAGCTAGTTAATAGTGAAGGGTAAAATTCTCCTGTCAAATATATACCTGCACAACTGTGGGAAAAATTTGACATAATATTTTTGAGACTGCTTCTACCTCTTGAAATAATGGAAGTTTACCTAAGATGGAAGTTCTGAATGTTCACATTTCTGTAAGGAGCAGTTTTCCTTTGACACCACAGCAGCAGCCCTTCTTTGGCAGAGGTCTCTGTAAAAGACACAAGGGAGTAAAAAAAAGGAAAAATTTTAAAAGTGCTCAAGTAATTAATTTCTTGTCATCTTAAATGTGGTTGGCCACCTGAAATTTTCCCTCCAGAAATTCGTTTTGTCACCAGGTAGAGAACTTACAGTATCATTTTCTGTGAAAAAAATTATTTTTAGAACACTCCTCTCGCTTGTACACGACTCATACAAAAATGTCTTTAAACAAATTTCTTCATTATTTAACATAATTGTATTACTCTTACCTTCCACTGAAATATCCTGAATAGCAAAACGAAGAATGATAGTCCAGATCATACCCAGCGTCATTTTCACATTGCCGTCCACGATTTCTAAGGTGAAAAATAGGTGTAGTAGTAGTATTTAAAAGGTTTTTTCAATTTCATCTTATTTTAATCATGTATTTCTATAAATAATACAATGTAACTAGTAAATTAATTATACTTCTACTATAAGTCTTTATTCACACAGAGTTCACCTGGGTTCATTTTTCAACAAACTCGTGCTTGTGCTACTCTGTCAGTAGGACTGAAGGTTACTGAGGTTAAGGTCACTTCAGTCCTTCCATGCTAAAAGGCTTCTCTCCAGGTAGTTGTAACAGTTTCAAATCTTTACCTTTCAGGATGGTGTTTTAGGGAGAGCATGAAGGGAAATATTGAAAGTTTGAACAGTATCAGTATTAACAGTTTTCAAATACAGAACCAAAACCATATGGTCTTACCCCAACTTTTAAGAAACTACAGGACATTAACAGCACTGTTTTTAAATAAAATGGTACTCAGAATTTCTCCTATACTATTCAGATATGGTTCAGAATTTACCTACAGTGCCAGCACAGACAAGACACGAAGAACAGCTCAAGAGACACAGCACCTGCTGACACTGAGCTACACAGCTTCCTGCCAAGCTGTTCAGAACCACGGCCACGAGGTTGTAATGCCTCACAGCTCTGAAGCGTGTACACATTTGTGTATCTTTAATATAAATTGGGTTTTTTACCTCTGGGGTTTCAATTTGTTCCAAGACTGCTTGAGACTACCTGTAACATAGGGAACATGGGAATCCCTGCCACAAGCCAGGTCAGAATCCACTGCTCTCACATTGTAATTAAGTGATATCACTTAAATTTCTCAACACCAAAAAATGTACTGCCAGATCACCTAAGTGTGGTGGTAATGTTAAATCATTCTGAAAAGTAAGTAAAGAGACTCAGAAAAACATAGTGAGACTATAAGGAGGGTGCAGCATTGGGAAGGGAGGAGATGGGACAGTCAGAGATTGGAACTGCAGACTGACTTTCCAGTTGCCTCACACCAAAAGAGCAGTGGAGCAGGGAAGGCACCAGCTGCTCCCCTACTTAAAAGTCACCTCCAGCCTTTCTCAAAAAGCAGAGCAGCTGTGTCTGCCTGGGGGCCCACTGGTGTTCTGGGCAAGCAGCAGGAGGAACTTGCAGCAGGAGGAATTTCCTCAATTTAACATCAAATGCCAACAGAAGTGCCAGCAGAAAATGCAGTCACTCTGCTACTTAAAATTGCCTGAATCCAGGGGTAACTTTCATGGAACAAAGCAGCTGCTGTCTCTGAGACTTGAGCTACATGTTAAATGGCAGTGGGACGTGACACAAGCTGTCATTTGAACCTATGGAATTAACAAATGTGATAGGAAATATGTAACCCATCACTATCCTATACTTATTTTGTTAGTGTGATAATTCAAGTTTATATATAAATGACTGATTTTCCACTTTCCTCTTTGGATCCTGCACTAATTTTTCAGATTTCTTACACCACTCTTCCTACTTTCCATGCATCCTACATTACTGGCCCTGAAAGACCTCAAATCTCAAAATGAAACCTTTTCAGACAAAAAAAGACCAAATGGAAATTAGAGCATGTAGCTACTTCTCTTTCTTCCCTCCTCCTGGGTCAAGAACTTCACTACTTTGATCAGATGTCTGATATGTACATACAATAAAGACAAATTTCTTCAAATGTAAAATAAATGTATTTAAATACTCAGGAGGCATTCATGATTGTCAGGCAATCAAGTCATAGATTTGCATAATCACTACATCGTTGTTTTGATTTACATATCCGTATGTATACACATACAGAATGAAAGAGAAAGAGAGGGAAATTTCTGTGTTGTGCCTCAGGAGGATTTTCAAGTGATTTGCCAGCTTTGGTTTCTCATTATCTACTGCTAGCATAAAACAACAACAACAACAAAAAAGACTCCTATAAAAGACAAGGAGGAAAAACAAAGTTGCTAAAATATTGAAAAGTATCAGTGACAAAAAGGTATTGAGTCATTCCTATAATTTTCCTCTACAGGTCAATAGAAGACTTAATTAATTTTTTCACACTGCCTGTTTGCTCTGGCAGGAATACAGCTCCTACCCCTCACATACACAAAGCTACAGCTTTCTGGGGATGAGGGCAGAAAAGGAGAGAAGAGAAAATGAAGGGGAAACAATATAAACTATCTAGGGAAAAAGTTAAGCAAAGCAAGTTCTCAGAGGTTTTAGTCCCATATATTAAATTCTGCTTTGGGGTTTGTTTGTGGGTTTGTTTTTTTGTTTTTTTTTTTTTTTAATTCTAACTTTCTTGTAGCAGATTCACAGATCATTTGGTCTTTAACATTTTCCCCACTTCCCAGAAAAGCAATACAGAAGTGTTTCCAATTAACAGGATACTTGTCCTTTGTGGTTCTCCATATCTAGTTGATTTCATTCAGGATGCAAGTACCTTGCAAACGGAGTTACCACACTTTTTTAAAACTTAAGGGAAAACTTCTAAGTTCTGGACTGTGAATGGCTCATAAGGACTACTTTCACAGTTTTTTCTTTTAGCTTCTTGATTCTCTAGCCTCATTTCATGAGCAATGGAGAGAGAGATTCTTCAACAAGACAGATCAGAGTAGATAAATTTGGCTCCTGTTCAGCATCACAATTAGAAGTGATCAGCTCTCTCCACTCCACAGACAGCCCAGAGAAGTTAGGCTCAGAACAATAATGATGACTTTAAAGAATATTCCTGGACCCTTAAAAACACTAGTTTTATTTTCCAATGTCCCACAGCAATCACCATTTTGAGGCCCCATTTTAAATGTCAGTTGTTCCCCTTGTGCCTACGTGCTGTTCACCATTCAGTATGTCAGATAATGGAACATGATCCTCAGCAGATTTAGATACAAAACTTACATGCTTTGGAAATTAAAAAGTATTCCAAACATCCATGTAACTCAGAGAATGCCCAAACAGATGGGTTCGGACAAGCCCACACGCCCTGTGCTCACACACATGGGCAGAGAGTTAAGGGGTTGTGGGCTTTGATAACAAAACAAACTTAAGGAGACTGTGCTCTGCCTCCTTGCTGGCATTCACTCCAACCTACTATAATGACTGCCCGGTCAACAACGCTGAAAAATGCAACAAAAGAAAAAAAGAAGTGGAGTGTGTTTTAAAAACAGATCAGATTGCTGATCCAGTCTCCAGCAGAGCTTCAGCAACAGTTGTCAGTCCCAGTGAGAGGGCAGGGCTGTGAAGTGTGGGAGCAAGAATGCAGTTCCAGGAGGCACAGAGAGTCTTTAAACACACACTGGTGCCAGAGGTCCCACACTGTGAAACCATACCCAGTCAGATGCGATACTGCACTGCTGCATCAGCACCACCCTGTGCCTTAGATAACAAATTTAGTAGAGGGGATGCAGTAAACTTAACAGGGCACTAAGCACATCTGTGCCAGAGCTGGCTTTGTGCTCAGCCTGTTTAGAGTGGGAGGGGAAGGCACGTGAATCTATCTGCTCCTGCCCACATGGATGTAATCTAATGTGGGCATCAGGCCATACTCGACATAGTGTAATGTCTTACAATGACAGGTTCTTCTCTGCACCTAAGCTATGACAGGAGCTGAGAATTTTTCTCCCATGCTTCCATCCAAGAATTTAAATTTTTTAAAATGATAATTAATTCATTTTTGCTTTTAATACATCAATTTTACAGATTGAGAATTCCAGAAACAGGGAATAATAGCTAAAACCATCACCTTTATCTCTTGGGTTACTAGGTATGGCCTGCTGTTACACGCAAGAATAAATACTGGACACGTGGACAATTTGCAGCAAGTGTCTGAAAAGCTGGAAGAGATTACTACCCTTTTTTCCTGCCACCTTCCCAAAGGGAATTATCACTGAGCACCTAAATAACAGAGCATCTGAACCCATGCCAGTTGCTGCCACGGAGAACAGCAGGGTTAGTTTAAATGTTTTCCATTAATCAAGCTATCCCAGATGCTTTGCCTTCAGGTGCTATGGAAAGTGCTCAAGTGGTGTTCCCCAGCCTGAGTGCCCTGGCAGTAGTGACCAGCAATAAATGGGGCAAAATAAGGGAGATGGGGGGGAGAGGGCTGGCTTTCTCCTTTCAGGAGCAGATATGAGCTGATGTATCTTGGTTTACACACTCCAGCCTTGTGCAAACTGGGATCAGAGAGAATGACCACTCTGTCCCTCAAGATACTCCTTTTGCTACACACTGGTTTTGGTTAGGAAGCCTCAGAATCTCCTGCACAACATGACAGGAACTACCTTTCATTTGCTCCACGCTCTGTAATTTCTTCAGCATTTCTTCGCCGACAGGCATGTGTATCCCTGATTTTCATTTCCACACATAAATCGTCTCTTCAGTACCCTCTGCTGTCCATTCAATGCCATCTCACTCTCAGAAGAACCTTAACTGCAGAGGTTTAAAGTAGCAGAATATTTTTCCATCCCACTTCGTTGAATTGAGCAAAGGGCCCAGGTCCCCCAGCAGCCTGCACAACTGGAGGAGGGAGCCAGGCACCTCTGAAATGCAGTAGAGCTCTTCTGAAACCTGAAGTGCCTGTGGGAATTACCCATTTCTCCCCACTGATGATATATTCCCCAAAAAAGGTCTCTGTTACATGCCTAGAGACAGATGCTGTGGATTTGGACTCAGGTGACCCACTCAATTCAGTCTCAAATAAATAAAGAGTTCAAACAAATGCTTTGCCCATGGAGCACATTTCTTGGGATTTTTGAGTTCTATATCTAGAAACTGAACACATTTGGTGAACAATACTTGAGGAACCAAGTGGGCTAGGTAAAACCACAGTAAAACCAATGAATGCTGACATCTCTCCATTGTCTCTACAGATAACCTTATCCCGCATAATGAATCTCCTGTTCCATTCCCAATTACAGTAAGCTCCCTGGCATAAAGGCTTGGAAGCCAGAATAAGGATACATTTAAGCCTGTAGGAATCTGGAAACAGGAAGAAGAGGCTCATAAATCAATCTAAAAGGGCCTAAAAATGTCAGTGGAATATAGGAGTACTTATCATCATCACAGTGAGGTTACAGCCAAAATTTTTCTCTTAGGACACATTAGAGTGAGGAAAAAGAAGCAGAGAAAGCACATCATTGAGGCTATGGAATCAAAAATAGTTGAATATCATGCTAGCCACATCATTCTGGGTATGGTAATGGCTATGCAAAACATGATGCAAATATCTTTAAGGAGCAAATCTAAACATACCTTTGTCATTTTTAAACAATTAATTGAATCTCCTAGGGAGGCATAGGTTGACTTGCAGTGAGAGCCTGCCTTCTTTAGCTCAGTTTACGTCTATCAGAATCTAGCTAGCCAACCACGTTTGTACTTAGCTACCTGAACAGCAGAACAGTATAAAAGCAATTACTTTAGTAAATAGCATCCCACTCCACTTTCTTCATATGTTCAATCTCTCCCCAGCTACCACAGTTTCTTTTGATCACTCCCTTAACTCTACATCTGAACTTTAGAAACACAGCTGCAGAAAAGCTCATAATAAAACAGGAGTAGGTTCCAGCCATTCTGTAGTGATGTCAGCCTTTGTCTTGTCCGAATAATATCTCCTAAAGATGTCAGACTGTATAAAGCACACCTGAGAAACCAACTGGGTTTCTCAAGGAGCTCCTTATTTTTAATAATGCATAGGAAAAACACAATGTTCTGTAAGAAAAAAATCATTTTCTGAACACCCACTGAAACACAGGCAATTCAATTTAACCTTGGAGATAGAGTAAGCTTAGTGCTTATTTATACCCCTATTCTTCTCCAGGTGTCCAGAAATTTCCACCTCTTGTCCTTTCACAGATACAGTCCAGCAATCAACATTAAGGGAATTTTGAGGCACCCATACATAGAGAACAATGCACATAACGTGGCCAAGGGTCTCCATCAGACTGCTCTGTAATGTGACCTCAGTAAGGGGCACTGTCAAGATCTGTCACATACCTTCTGCACCAATTGACACAAGTTTCACTCCTTTGCTGGCGATGTAATCCAGAGCTTTGTTGACATTAGCAATTTTATGGAAGCGCATCTTCCCTCTATCTGGCTTCGGTAGCCTTTCCCCTGCAGAAGAACAAATTTAATGTGTTTATTGTTACCTACACCTTGCTACAGACATACAAGGGATTAGAAATCAAGAGTGGATGTGGCCTAACGCTACCTAAATGTTAGCAATTATTTTAATAGGGATTTTGCTGAAAGAATGCCAAAGGGGTTTGAACAAAACCCTGAAAAGAAAATTCAAATGTTGAAGCATCTGACTTTGATCTTTCTGATACAGCAGTAAAACCAGAGCAACGTTTTTGTTTGTCCTAAACATCTGGAAGATATGTGTACTTCCTGCTACTCTGCTTCTGGTTCATTGCTACTGTCTGTTACAGTAGCTGAATATTAAGAAGGCAGAATGTTCTCAGAGCTCACCATCCGTATCTTCCCAACTGTAAAGAGAGGCTGGATGCTATCCAGCTCATCAGCCATAGCATCCTTGCACATCTGACCAAGAAGAATGGCTTTTAACAGCCTCATCCAGCACACCAGCGCAGCTCGTTTGAGAGCATGGGGTTGATGTGTTTGAACAAACTTATCTTTTGAAATGATCACAAAGAATAGTATTTTCTAAAAAGAGTCTCCATTTCATGAGGAATGATCATTTGAAGAATTTATTACTACACAGAAATCTCCAGCAATAATCTAAACTGTCTTGCGTGTTTGTAAGAACGGCTTGAGCTATTCCCTTCCCATTAAAGGGGCATTATGATCTTACATTGGAGACTGCCCCTCTGAATTATGCATGGCAAAAGTGATACAGTGAGTTTACATCAGTTAGCAAAATAAGTTCTTGGATGTTCCACTCTTTTGAAAAATGAGACCTTTCATTTGTGACTAAATATTGATCTAGGTTCACTTTAGGCACTCACTTTTGAATAAGGTCATTAAAAGCAAAGCAGAATAAAATGAATTTGTAACCTAAGTGTAAAGGTGTTTTAATTGTCAGGAGCTAAGACAAGGTCCTTGATGTTTTTTGGTTTGACCAACAACACTGTGATGTCAATAACGCCCTGATACACTGTGATATCCTGGAACACAAGCACAAACCAGAAAATTTTGGAGACAAGGAAAAAGCAGAGCTTCTTTTCCCCTCCTTTTTGCATTAGAGGGTGTTTCATCTCTCAGTTTTCAGTCTGCTTAGAATTTGTGTTCACTGTATTGAATCACTAACCATTTTTTTTCCTTTAAGAGTGTTTCAGTTAGTGTGCTGTAAATACCTAGAAAATTTAATTTTAGCTAACCTGAGATAACTTCCAAGAGGAGCATCAGTTTGAGGCCATTTCTGAAGTCCTCCTCGATGTTCTCAATCTGTGTGCCTGCTTTCCTGAGGTGGGAGTTGCACCAGGCTGTAAACGTCTGTAATAGCAATTAAAAAAAACCTTATCAACAAGGCATTTTCCAAACAACTGCTCAGCCATCTGAGTAAACACTGAATCTGAGATTTGGATGTCCAGCTCCCATTCATTCTATACACGTTGCCAAGTACAAAATTCTTATCCCAGATGTTCATGAAGATGAAAAGAATTTCTTGAAGAGAAGCAATTTTGTTCTAGATTCTGCTTGCAAATGCATCTCCAGACAAAAATTCTACACATAAAGGCAAAACTTTGACACAAATGCATATACTAAAGTCTGCAGGGAAAAAATTATCACAAAAGCAACCATGAATACTTTTCTGTCCATAGAGAATAACCAAGTCTGCTTTTACTTGCAGAGGTGAAAAGCAGAAATAATTTCATTGCAGAGGTCATATACATGTTACCTTTTGTATGAATGAAGTCAAAACACAGGCTACTATAAAATATAGGCTACCATAAAACATAGTAGTGAAATTAGTCTGGTTTTAAATATTCATTACTTCTCTCACCCTTCTGACAAATTGTCCTTGCTTTTCAGTCTCTGTTAAGATATATAAAGCAAGATTGTATTTACTAGGTATTTTAGCAGGTGTTTAACTCTAGTTATATAAAAAAATGGTTGTTACTAAACATTTTTAGTAAGTTAGACTTCAGCTACTTAAAATTGTCAGATATTTGGAACTCCCCTCCTTTATCAAATTTCCAGTTTTAAAAACATTTAATTCTAATAGTTTCAAAAAACAATATATCCCAATTGTAAATAAGAAATTCCCTTTGGCCTTCTTTCTTCTTGCCTGTTTCTTTAGACTATTTCATTTTTGATCTCTCAGAAACAGAATAAGGAAGGCCAGTAGATTAAAACAAAAATCTTCCCTGGAATTGAATACAGTAAATTCTAGACATATTTGATACTTTAAGAAAACATGGACTGAATTTTCCCAAATGGTCAAATCTTCAAAAAGTAACTTTTTGTTAAAGAATAAAATTTTGACTACTGTGGGGTTTGACTCAGTTTATATGAAGAATTGACGGGCAGCTTACTGGGCTCTTTTCTCAGTGCTCCTTCACTGACAAGGAGCAGCTTCCTAAATTTTAGTTTTATCATCTTCTCCCATGGAATTGAAAGGAAGCAAGAAGTGCTATGGATATGGCAGACCTGTGCAGTAAAATCCCTGATTCTAGGCACCCAGAAAAAGGAGGAGAGAGAAGAAAATATTGGAAGTGTTTCCAGGCAGGAGTCCTGCTGACCTGCAGAGGATGAACTGCAGGTAGAGACCTAAGTTTTTCTGTGTGCAGATGGGGATACGTAAGGCTGCAGCTGAAGCATATCTGCAAATACATCTATTTCAGATGTATTCAAGGGATCTTAGCTTGAAAAGCAGTCATTCAGGAAGGTAAAACTTTTCTCATTTTAAGGTAACTAGCTATTCTGAGTTCATGAAACCAGAGCGTGCCAGTCCTCACAGCACGGACTCTAGGCACCTCCACCCTCAGGGCATGACATGATGGAGTGTTAGGATGGCATTTGGTTTGGATCACCATAAGGTTAGGATCTAGTTCATAAGACTAATTTGTCTGCCCCAAGCAGTGTCTTGCTTTGGTGGTATGTATCTAAAAAGGCTTAGCACCACATTAAGTCATTTGCAAACACTAAAAATTATTACAAGCGTCTTGGAAGGAATAATACTATGCCAAAACAAAACAGGAAAAAAGCTGAAAGCACTCAAGGGTAAATGCACATGAACCTAGCATGGCAATTTGGCAATAAATATTAGAAATCTGAACCTGTAAATAAATGAGCCTTTCATTAATCAAACTCAAGTGATGGACATGTGCTTATTTGCAGATGCTATTGCAGTTTATAGAACTGTTCCAAGCACACCATACTAAACTCAGAGAGGAAGTTGGAAAAAAACCTCAGCCATTTCCATCTCTTCTTTTAGATATTTATGGTAAATGGTCACCTTGTATCACTCAAGTAAATGAGTTTTCCTTATTTTTCATTAAATTAAGTTTAATGTCAACAACCCCACCGGTCGAGAAGTCTTAAAATACAAATCCGATGCCTACTGTGAAGAAGGCTACTTCTCAGTGTCTTAAGAAGTTTTCTTAAGAAGAAATGGATCCTGGCACTTCTTAGCTCATATAAATATATATAAATATAAAAATCAACTTACTTGTTGCTGCACTGATAGACACAAAACATAAGTTTTATCCAAAGACCACAGAGTTGTCAAATAATTTAAATAGTTTCTCTTGAAAATGGATGGGTTTGTGGCACTGAATTTGCTTGAGACATTTAAGCAAATGGTTTTCTCATCTCATTCATTTTGCAGACATTGAGCAGCCAGTGTCACTGTGATATAGACAAGGAAAAGATGCTGCTACTGCTGAGTCAAGCTGTTGCCAATATATAGTTTGATGACAGTTTTTATTATCTGGTTTTTTGTATTCCTAGGTTATTTAAGATTCTTTCCAATTGTATTGCATTTGTAGCATTCTGGAGGATAAACTTGGAATTACCATAAGGCCTCAATTCATGAGATAACAAGTTCTGCTGAAACACTCTACTGTGATTGGAGACTTTATTTAGATCATCTGTACCTAGATAGTTTTGATATCTTCTATATCTAGAATAAGAGAGTTACATCTTTTATTTAAACTCCAGTTGCTCAGAGTTTTCTGTTTTATCAGTGCCCCAGGGCAGGACATGGTGCTGTCTGTCCCCTTCCAAGAGTTGTCCTGTGCCTCCTGGAAAGGCCACTGCAGTACTTCACAGCATGTGGCTCCATAGCCTGGTGCCTTCCAAACCAGCTTATTTTTCCTAGGACTAAACATGGTTATGGAAATGATACTTGGGGAACTGTTAACTATGTTTCAGTGATGCAATTCATTAGTGACTGCATGAAGGCTACTGCACAACTTAACTTGCAAATTTTAACAGTTTCCTCAATCCACATTTAATTTAGCCCTCATCCCTCTATTCTTATTGTGATACCACTTGTTCTCACTGCTTTGGCTTTAGCTAACAATTCTATTCATAGTTATTGAGAAACAATTCAAAGCACGTTCAAGTCCTGGAGATCAAGATACAGTACCCTGGAAATTTGTAATCCGTTGGGATTTAAAAGCTATTAAATGATTTAGACAAAGCAAATTCCTTTTTCTGCTGAGCTGTACAGAACATTTCAGAGTATCAGATTGCCCAGAGAAACAAGGCAGGACTGAAGGCACCAAGCTGAATACCAGGAAGGATACAAACAAGTGTCTACAAAGCCAGACATTTCTTTTTAGAATGTATTTACCCTATGCAACTCTACAAATCAAAAAGATAAATAAATAAAAATTTCTCCTTTCCAAGTTTGTTATTACAAAATAAAGTTTGCTAACATTCTTAGATGAGAGACCCCAGAAGAGGGGATGCAGGGCAGGAAGCCAAAGAATTTGCAGTCCCACAGGTGAATGTTCTCTTAATGCACCATTAATTGTCTACTGCTGTCACAGGTCTATTTTGGAAACACTAACTCCAGGAAAGAGAATGCAGTTTATGTGCTATGCCCACTTAGCCTCCTTTTGAAGGCTGCCAATAGCATATTCTCCATAATTCACAGATCTGTGATGGCAAAGTGTATACCTATGGGAAAAAAAATTCTTACCTGATAATTTCTCAGGTCACTTAATTTTACAAGCCTCTGACAAGTAGAATTGCAACCAAGAGGCAGAAAAAGGAGATACCCCTAATTAATTATCAATCAACTGCAGATAATGCCAAAAAAAGAATAGGGTATGCCCGCTTCATACAAATATTTTTTACACAGGCACAATGAAGGACATGCTTTGTGGGAAAAAATGGTGTCTTTGAGATCTGAGTTGTCCTACACTTCTGAGAAAGCCCACATGTCCTTTTTATGGGAGTGTAATGATAACTTACTTTTGACAGTGGTTCAAAGCCAGAAAACAAGATGCTATGATAACAAGTTTCACATGTGCATGTGATAATACAGATAAATACAAGTGAGGAAGCACCAGTCACCACACTCTCGAATACGGGTGAGCCAAGACAACTTGTTCCACTTCCAGAAAACGCAAAGTAAATTTCTAGTTTGGCACTGACAGAAAGTCCATAATGAACATCACTAAAGCAGCAGCATAACTTGTGCAGGGTACACAGGGGATACACTCCACAAGTTCAGAAAAATTTATTTGCTTACACTCAGTATTGAAATTGAGAAGTGGATCCAGCCTAATGAAGCACTGGGGACCTGTCTCCTATTTAGTACATATATCTCATATCAAGGTTAACTCTGCCTTTCACTCTCTCCAACTCAAATCAATTTCTGTCTCTTATAGCATTTATAGGTGTTCAAAACTAATATTTATTTCAAAAGCCATGTGTCTGCTTGTCTGTAGCCCTATCAGTAGCCCAAGAAAGGCAACTTGCTCAAAGGAGTCATTTCGTTTTACTTGAACTGGAAATTTAATACTTTCTGTGCCTGCTAAGGAAAACAGAAGAACAATTTGGTTTTTGTGGACCTTAAATTTTCATAACTAGAGCAGAACACACCTGACTAAAATTAGCTTCAAATACAAACATTCAACACATTTGTCTACATACATATGTATTCTCCTGAATTATTTCAGTCTGATAGAGTTGTTTCTTGAAACTGCTTTACAGCCCTTCTTCTAAAGGGCTTTTCCTCTCTCTTTGTGTTAGCTGAGGGTCTTCATTACTTCTAGGCTAAATGGGATGCAGTGATTCACTCTGTAATTATACAGAACATTACTGGGCTCTGAGTGCATGGCAAGGGTGTTACAGAAGGAGCTCTGCCAGAACATTCCCAATAGGCCAGACTGAGGTTTCCCCTTGAAGAATTTCCCATCTGACTGTTATCCATGTTTTAAAATATAAGTTGTGAACCTGCAACATGATCTCCTAGCTCCTGTGTCCACAGAGTGCTCTGATGGCTGCGGAATCAGGGGTTTTCTCTGGGCTTCGGATACAGTCTGTGTTGGCCCTCATTCTTTTAACTGTTTATTCTGTTCCCACAAGAAGAGGCTGGAAGGTGAAACACAGCAGAAAATTGCACAGCATTTTTAAACCAGCTTGATATAAACCAATGACTACACATGCTATCTTTCAGCTGTTCCTAGAGCATCTAGAACAGCTATACTTGTATAAATGCAGGAGTATATTTTTATTAAATGAAAATAAATAAAATCTTACATTTTTTAGTTGTTGGCATTTTAGTTGTTGAATTATTATTAATTGTTCCCTTGCTCTTCTTTTCCCTTGCAGTGGAAACCTAAATGCATTGCCACATATTCCTAAAATAACTAGAATAAATACAACAGGAGAGGTGCTTCACCAGTACAACTGGATCACGGCAGAACACCAGGAAGCAAAGTGGGATTTTGACACCAAATGTGCCAGAGCATAGCAACAACTCAAGTGAAGCAGAGGGAAAGCACGGTGAAGGATGACATGAAGGTTAAGGTAGGGGAAAGGTTTAGCATATTTCAAAAGGTTATTAAAAGGAAACCCTCAAATCACAGGCACTACGTCAAAGCCAAATTCCTGGGAACAACAGAAAGGATAAGCACAGAACCATCTCACAATGGAAGTGAGTAGAAGCTCCATCACAAGGACCCCAAATCCAAAACTGGGGAAAGCCCTTCCTGCTCCAGCACATCCATCCATGGAGCTTAACAGATGGTGTCAGATGATAATGCTGGCATATTCTGCACTGTCAGCAGATCTGCTCTACTAACTCAGGGAACTTCCTCCCAGTCCCTTGGTTTTATCACTCACAGAAGTCACCAATGGGATGCATTCATCACACAGGACTTTGCAAATGTCTTATTGGCACTCTGCATTCTGCTTGCATGGAAGAGCCTGGGGAGACCTCAGTCCTTGCAAAGCAGGTGGCCTAATCCCGTGTGAGTCTAGGGTTTCCTGTAAAACATGCAACTCCCTCCAGGACTGAATGACTGCACGTCTATTTTACAGTGCTCACTATTACCAAAAAAACACCCAGAGCCTGTAAATATCCCTTGAAGAATAATTTGGCAAGGCTGAACCCCAAGAAATGTTAGGTTATTAAGCCTTTTGTTACAAAGTGACTGATCTTAGTTTGTTCTTTCAGAGGAGACAACATAGAAAGTCTATGTTGTCCCAGTGGTCTAAACTGGAAAAAAACTCAGGAGGTAGCAAGTTGCATGGAAAATTTAGTATGGGTCACTGCCTGCACTATCCTTACCTCAGGCTTTTTTTCTTAAGGAAAGGACAGGAAGGAAAGGAAGGAAGCGGAGAGGTTTCACAAGGTTACAAATCAAAAAGATACAGTTAAAGTATTGCAAAATGTATTACGAGCAGGCAGATATCTTTATTGGATCACCTGAGATAGCTGAAAAAGTCAGAGAAGTTTTAGGCACATAAACCCATCTTTACATGCAAGAGAGAAGCCTCAGGCTTAAGTGTGAAAATTTAGGTATGCGTTCAGACAACTCAGGGCTTTGATGGACCATTGATACAATGCGCCAACAGCTCTGTTCCCTGAAGGAAGCCCCTTCCTTTTCCAGTACTGTTGATGACATTCATTTAAGAAAGCTTTACAAGCATCTGTACAATACAACTATGTGACTTCTCAAAATACATGCAGTACCATAGGATTGTCTGTTCAAGTATTTTTTAAATTTAAAATAATCTTCCCTATTCAAAATGCATTTTCAAACAAAACATTGATATTTAGAACTAGGAACATATGCAATATTAAAAATCCCATTTCAAACTAAAAGGTACTCAGGATCTGTAGGAAAATGTTGGTCTAAATCTATTTTTAATTTTTGGAATTCCAAGCATCATGCAAATAAGAAAAACCTGCTCAGAAAAATAACACAGAAATAGAAGAGGTAGGGATCCTATCAAAACCTGTAGTAAAAGCATGGGTATGGTTTTATCTTGCATTACAAAAATAGTAAGATATCTTTACCCATTCTTATCTTTACAACAATTGCAACCTACCCAATTTGTTAAGGTGAAGGAATTAGAAAGACAAAGGAACTGCCAGGGAAAAAAGCCCTCTCCTGCCTGCTTCTGATGTGTTCTCTGAATTCTGAATGTTTTTTAACACACTCCTATCACTAAGCAGACCAGAATGGTCTGTGGCAAATTTACATGTGGCAATTTTAATACAAAAGGGAGAAACACAGTCTTACAGGCGATAAAAGGTCTGGCATATTTTGTTTACATGCAAGTGGGAAACTAGGTAAGTAAGCATCAACTTTTGCTAAATCAAATCTTATATTAAAAACTAAATTTCCAAGGACAAGCAGGCAAAACTTACGTTGTACTACAGTTCTAAGCCTGCATTTAGGTACACACGTCTTCTGGTCCTGATTTTGTCTATCTAAACTCTAGCCATTAGCCCTAGTTCCACTGGTTAAGCCGAAGTATTTTAAAGTTCCCCCACCCAGACTCTACAGAAGCAATCTCCTTTATATCATGTACCTAAGCTGATTGCAAAGCAGCCAGCTATTTATCAAAGAAAAAAACTAAACACAAAACCACAGGGGAAAAAAAAAAGTGTGTTTAGCAAGTTAGAGAGTTTTTTCCTACTAATGGTGACTAGTGGCCCACTCTAGGTGGAAGGGCTTATTAAGCAGACTTCTGTAGGGATCTACCCTGAAGCATTTCCTATACTACCCTTTACTTACTCACTTAGATGACAGAACAGGGTGCATGCTTATAACATTTGAGTAAGACAGCAAAATGATGGGTCTGTAAGCATGTTTCAGGACAGAACTACAATTCAAACTAATCTTAACGAATTAGTGAAATAACTTGAAGAAAGCCAAATTCAGATTTGCAAGAAGTCTCAATTCTCCCAATCATACTTGCTATGATCTTCATGGAAGATTCCTATCCTAACTGATATCTACACTGCAGCCTTGAAAAGGGAGAATAGCAAGAAGACTGTTTTTCCTGCCAGATTGTGTCTGAGAGGCCTTAAAATATAGGTATATAAGTGATTCAAAGACTACAAAATAAGAAGTCACTCAGCAGAAAACAACTCCCTGGTCGGAATCCAGGCATTTGGCAAGCAACAGATAGCTGTAAATTTTGTTTCTGTCAGGGTGCTCTTCCAGTGGTGATCCCCATTTCCCTCTTCTATTTTCATATGATCCTCTAATTTCCCTTAGCAAAAAGAAATCTAATATTGGAGACTTGACAGTGATATTGGAGAAAAAGAAAAGAAGATGGTGAAGACAGAATAATAATGAAACAAAGCTGAAGAAACAGAGGATAGAGGGAGAGTCGAAGTCAATAGGCAGAAGAGTGTTAATGGAAAGCTAAATAAACCAAAATAAAATGGATTCCATGATCTGTTCTGTGGGTATGCACATTTCCTGAGGTCTGTATTATCATCCCTGAGAAGAGACCCCGACACCTCTGTTTGCTCCCCAGCTTTGCAACAGCCTTTAAGGCACTTAAGACAGGAATTTTAAAGATGTTTTTACTGTCCTAAATGCTGAGCAAATTATGACCCATGATTCCTCACAAGGGACTACAATCCTTTTAACAACAATGGGAGCTAATGTTAGCCATAGGTGAGTGCTTTTCAGCATCCCACTTCTGTATTCAAGGATAATAATAAACCCTCCATAATCCACAGCACTATTTTGGGGGGAAATTAACCATTTTTTTTGAGATGCTCAAACACTACCCTGAAAAAAAGCCCAATGAAGAAACAGTAGCAAGAGAGATTAGAAAGTTGACAAAACTATAAATGTCTTGTAAATATAGAACTGTGAAAAAATGAATCAAAACCAGAACCTGCTGTGAACAGATGGAAAACAACACACAACAACTACCAACATCTTCAGAATTTGTTCACTGTCATCCAACTTTAATTCTGCATTTTAAAAACCAAATAGAGCTTTTTAGCATAAACCAGTTACCTACTACCGTAAATCTAGTTACATGCTAGATATCCTTCCCTCCTTAAACTCTTAGTGAATGTGCCAGCCCCTCCAGTTTGGAGAAAGAAGTGGCTCATGGAACTGTTAAGAATAGCAATGACTGTGAGTAACCCCACAGATGCAATCTGAGAAAGCATTTTCACACACAGAAATTTTTTTAGCTTTCACCTCTAGGATGAAAAGTCACTGTCCCTACCTCTCACTAATAAGGTCAGTTTTGGGCACCTCCAATGAAGCTGCCATTTCTGGTGGTTTAAGTGATGGGGACACCTGTCCTGCCGAGAGCTAAACTGAGCATACAAGTCACCTCACAGATATTGCCAAACAGTCTGCATGTGTTAGCAACCTTGTCACTTACTCACCTGGCCTGGATTCAAAACACTGACCTAAAAGTGAAAGGTTCCCGTCAGCCACACATTCCCAACCAATAAATTAAAAGTCCATCTTCAGCACAAGGTTATCTTTCATCATGAGCTGGGGTGTAGGAGCTATCAGAATATTCCACTCAGAAAGCTCTGCAATACTGAGACTTTTAATTAATAATGTCACCACCTTGCTAAGCAGTGCAAGTCAGTTTTCTCTTGGATGTGAATGACTATTTTTGCAGTATAGTTTGTTCATGCATGTCCTATGCATGAATCCTTGGAAAAAGATGGTTCCTAACAGCATCCAGGCAACATTGTATGAGAATCCTTTGTCCAGATGCACAAGTCCAGCTGTATTATGGCAGCCCTGGATAATCCATACTAGCGAGATGGAGTAATGGGGAGCAATCCCTTGCTGTTTGTAATGATCTTACCTCTTCATTTTCCCTTCTGCTTCAGTAACAATATGCATGACATCATTTACAGTCACACAAGAGTCTTTTGATGACTCTGCTCTCTTTGCCTTTTATGTAAAACAACAGGTATGTTAATACCTCATCATAACAGAACTAATACCTCTGGATTTTGGATTACATACCATTATTCAGTGCACATTCTCAACGTAGATGATTAGCACTAGAGAATGGTAAACAATGGTATAGTCTCTGAAGTAAACAAAGTTCTCAAATTACTAACAAATTTCTAAGTTATAATAGCCCTCAAATTGCATTCTCCAATGAGAGTGAAAAGACAGACTGTGAGTAATGACTCAGTGTTTGAGTTCTTGCTCTTCCACAGCTTTCTGTATGACTTCTTTCACATTATAAAACCTCTTTGCATGTCCAAAACCTTTATCCCACAGTAGAGGTGAAATATAAATACATTCCATGGACTGAGACCTCTAAATGCAGAATAAGACGGGCTCTGTTAATTTTTACAATGGAATGTATTTCACAGTCTCACATACATTTTGAAAATTTCAAATGCTGTAGCAAGTGAAAGAATTTGTATTTCATAATCCTCAAGAAGCAAATATTGGTGAAAAAATTATCTGTGAATCAAGTATATTCAGAACACAGTTCTTAAACGGCAGTAAAGCTTTAAAAACAAAACCAAATACAAACAAACAAACAAAAAAAGGAATCACTGGAACAACACAAATGCAAAGTTTTGAATAACCTATTTTTGGTCAATGGCTTTTGCTCTCTTTTCTTTTCAGATGTTGATTTTGTATTTCCCTCAAAGGAAACGTTTATGAACATGCTGATCTCTTTAAATTGGCCATATTGTTTCTAGCATTTAATAATTCAACAATTAACAGATCATGGGAGACTTCTTCTTTGTTATATGCAGCACTGCCGAATTTTGCCCTTCAAAATGCCTCCTACTGAAATCTGCAGAAACAGAGATCATCACCCACAAGGACCAGTGCCTTTCTGACAGAACCAGGGTACTCTTACACAGCATGTGAGGGAGTTCACAGCATCCAGCCTGAATTTCTGAGGACTGCCAGCTATTTGCATGGCACAACAGTACTTTCCTCTGACAGGGTAAGCTAACTCTAGAGCATCCTAACCAAATATTCTCTGCTCTGATACACTGCACTTTGCAGAGTTTGCATGTACACTCTATAAACAAGCAAGCCTGACATTACAACCTGAGGTAGTATGGCTACTAACACCTTACACAGCATTCCCGATCACTTTACGCCCCAGAACCTTACAGTGCATGCCTAGAAATAAATTATTTCTTGCCCAGTTGTCAGGGCATTAAAATAGATTTGCCACTACACTGCACAAAGTTGAGTGCAGCAAAGAAATGCACACATTTTTACAAGAGTTTTAATGGACTCTGTCACCCATGTAATAAAGACTGCATCTTTGCACTTATACAGAGGTACATATTCACATCTCATAAAGAGCTCTCCAAATACCCCTCCCCAACCAGGCAGGCTGGGCTCTAGGGACCTAAGCAGAGAGCTTGCAGAGCATGAAGTGCATAGGTTCTGTTAGAAACTCCAAAGTAGTGATGCACACTCCCAAATATCTCTTTTCCATGCACCCTCTCTCTTGCTCTCTACAAGACTTTTAGATACAGATCTTGGGTGAACAAAATTAAGACAACTCCCAATACTTTCGAAGGCATGCCCAATTGATGAAACAGAGAGCTATTTGCATTCTGGTGCTTTCTGGATCACTTTTGAGCAGAGACATTTGGGAGGTCTCACTCTATGTGCTAGTCAGACAAAGGATCTAAGTATTGAAAAAACAAGAAAAAAAAAGGATAGGGAACAGTGTTTCATATGTCATGGGACCAAAATACACAACAAAAAGTTGAAATGTGATAGGGTCAAAAGAAATTCACCCCTTTCTACATGTCTCAGAATGAGTTAATTCTGGAGCACCACCTTTCCTGTATTTCTGCTTCACAAGAGTATCAACAAACTAGAAGGCCTCTTCAGAAAAAGATTTGCATTAAAAATGCCAACAGGTTTGGAGGGAACTGTTTCAACAATGATAAAATATCTGAGACCAGCCATTTTACTGTTTTCTCTCTCCCTCTATATTCTTTTCCAATTGTCCACTTCTTCACTGTTACAGAAGAAAAGACTAATTTCTGTTTCATTTGCCTCTCCCTGTGGGGAGTTGAAAATGAAGTATAGGTAATCCCAAAAGGAATATTGTGGTGGATCTGCAAGGGAGAAATCTGGAGGTGTGTTTTAAAGGGGAAGTCAATGCCCCGCATTTTGCCTGGGGCTTTCTCTCAAGTATATTAAACAAAGAACATGCACTACCACTACCCTGTCAGTGCCAAATGAACCTTCTTAATGAAGAGATAGAATCTCCTATTATTTCCAGTCTCGGGTCCTTCTTCCATCAGCTGTACCCTACAGTGTTCCTCCTAGTTTCCCAAGAGCTCATGAACGAGCACAGATAGTGTTGGCTAACAGTTTTGGTTCAGCAGATATATATTAAATGGCCAAATACTATTTAGGATGAGACGAAAGAAGCATTCACACATTACAGTATGGAAGGAACTAAAGGTATGCCCTCTGGAAATAGAAGGATTAATTAAAGTAGGCTAATCCAGGATTTAGTTGACTGGATTTCCAAATGTCTTTCCCTTGTTTTCTCTGTTGATTTTCTTCAGCGTGCTATCTTTATTCAGTAATTATATACTACACTGCCAGGTGAGTAAGTAAATCCATTATAAATTGGTCAATACAGTCAGACTGGGATAAAACTATGTTCCTATCCAATTCAGCAACATTCTTTAAAGCACTTCCATAATCAAAAAAGCAGGTCTTCTGACAGATATTGAAAGTTTTTTCAATTTTAACCTCACCAAAACACACAGCCTTAAGTCCCTGACACCAATAAATGATGGGAAAATATGTCAATAGTCAGATCCCAAAATATTTACACAGTAAATGTTGTCTTTGCACTCTGTTATGTGGTACATTTGGAGATAACCAAATCTAGTTTCACTTGTGATCTAAACTAAGGTTTCAGTTGAGACTCTTATAGAGAAAGGAAAACCTCATACACTAATTCCCAATTATGCAACAAAAGGGTCCTCTGTGGCATATATGCCGTGTTACTCAATGTAGGATTTCTCAATACACAAAGCATATAATCTGTCCATGGGAATTACTTCACTATTGTAACTGATGACTAAAAAAACCCATCAATTTTTATTTCATGCTTCTTTTAAGAAACTGATTTTTAAAGAATTTAGTTATTTCTGTGGTTAAAGATACCACTTAAACATACTGGGTTAATTTGTTTAAGCTTTAATTTTTTTTTTATGACACATTATCTGTAGAATAACATTTTCTAAAACATTTAAAATATCCTGTAAGCCAGCAGACTTTCAGATAAATAGAGTTTCTAAATAATATTAGTTTAGAGTTTCTAAATAATATTTAGTGAGGCTCAGGTTCCTAAATTACTTATCTTTTCTTTGAACCAGAATAAATAGCAAAACATTATTCAGGATCTTTGGATGACTTGATCATATATGAATAAGAAAGTTAACTAAGTAACCTGTTCTCAAGCACTTAACTAAGAATAGATGGGTAAATAAACATGATGACTGTAACTGCTGAAGGCATAAACAACAGTTTTAGACAGTAGAGAGTTTGTGATAAGCAGGCTGCTTCATCAATTAAATAAACAGTTCTTCGTTTATAGTGTATCTCTTCTCAACAGGAGCCGAGCTGGGACCTGTGCTCGGTCATGGAAATGAAGGCCTTAGACAAAAGGGAAGAAAAACAACTTCAGCCTCATGTATGGCATTTTGCTTGTCTTTTAATATTAATGCCAGATGGATGATAAGTGCATTATACATAATATGTGCACGCACAGATATAGCTGCTTGTGGGGCTGCACTGCAAACTCCATTACTGAAATTATTTAGGATTAAGTATTAAGAAGAGGGACACTTGCCTCAGATTTCTTCCGTGATCTGGTATACAGCAGAAGATCATTGTCCTAGCAAATGAAGGGGACTGGAAGACTATGGATAGTAGTAGAGCCAAAGATGGTCAGCTACTCTGCTAAAGAAAACGTGTGGTGGAACTACTCTCCAGAACAGACCTGGAGATGAGCTTGGACTATAGAGGTTTTCACAGCCCAAAGGAACTCCTCTAGGTGAAATAATACCCCAGACCTACACAATAATTTACAGTTGGGTGTTTGGGGTTTTTTGCTTTTTTAAAATTTGAATTTAATGCAGCTGGGTCCCAGATTTCTTCACATTAAAGAATGCCATGTCTTAAGTCTTGCAGCAGTGAAAAGCTTCACTGATCCAAGATTAAATATAAAACTGAGTTTAAAAAAAAAAAAATCACTTAATGCTAGATAGTTAAGCCTTTCTGTGACTGCCAAAATAACAGGCTGATTTTCAAAGGTGCAAAATAGACAGCAGTTCCTCCTGACGTCAGTGGAAATGCCTGGGTGCTCAACACCTATAAAAAATAAGAGTGTTTCCTTAGATGCTTAAGGAATAATCACGGATGCTAATTTTAGCCTGGGGTAGTCACATTCCACAGACTCCTGCTATGGTAGTGGGGGTGAGCAAGGCTTTTCGGGGGAGCAGTTAAGACTAGAATCTGTCTGCTCTAAATTAGGTTCTGCAAGATATCAAAGTAATGGATGGCTGGATTTCTTTAATTTACAAGTTTTTTGAAGAGAAAAACAAACATCAGGTTTCAAGTTAAAGGAATTCTGGCAGTTAAGAGCAGCTGAGAGAAAGCATTTGAAGCCAATGGAAAATCTTAGTCATATCAAGTACAGTAAACACTTATCACTGCCATCTGCAAAGCCAGCACACAGGCATTAAAACCAGTATTTTGGAGATGTAGACATGGACAAAGTGATGTGTCCTTATAACTCAAAAGTGGGGAAAACCAGGACCAGACACAGGAGCAGCAGTGCCCCTTCTTGCACTTAGGACATAAATTTAGGATTTATTTTCTCTCCTCTGTGCACACTCAGAAATTTTAGGTCCAATTATAGAAACTAACTAAAAATTAGCCAGACAGCTGTCACCTTCTGCTTCCCTCTAGACAGGCTTTCAAAAGTATGAAGTGTATTTCTACGAGCTACCATTTCAAGTAGGAGACACTTTCATAAAAGGAGATCATTGCATTTCAAAGTCTTCTGCCTCTGTCTCTTCCTGCAAAGCAGTAACACCTGCCCTGTAAGCTTTTCACACCAGTAGTTTGAGGATTACTGAGACCACGTTGTCTTGATCCGTACTGAAGTGTTCCTTGTATTGCCAGCAGGAAGAGCTACTACAGGTTCTGTACAGAAACAGGCACAGAGGGTGATCATAACACTGAGTTTGCTGGTTAAACAGTGTGAAAAGAGGAACCTTCTATCTTTAAATACATGCCCAATTTTATCATGTAGAAAGAGAGCATTGTATAGGACCTGCATAGTTATGATAACCTTTATGCATAAAGTCTCTCAACCTGAGGCATATTTCAAACCAACAAATCTAAGAAAAAATGTCACACACTCTTATCACAGCATTTCATTAAATGGTGTTCCCCAAACACTGAAGATGTGAAAATCCCCCCAAACTGCTAGGAATGAAATTTAATTTAGGAAGAAATTGAGTGCTCAGTATGAGTACACTCTCCTTCTGGTATCAGCTGACAGTAAAGAACACATGGTCATAAAAGAGATATTCACTCAGAGTCAGCAACTTCTCAGTGCTCACAGTGGAGGAATACCACATCAGATACACATTGTTTATCCCAACAATTATGGCTCAGAAGAAATTATGCTTGGCAGTAAAGCCATGCAAACCAACTTGACTTTGCCAACTGTGTAAGCACTTTTATATTTGTTTATTTGTAAGGATGTAAAATAACACACAGGAGGGACATTTTTTGACTTGGGACAAAGTGAAGCAGCACAAATTCCCATCCAATTCTATTTCACTGACATGTTTCTTCCTAGACCACATCTACCTGCAATCCAGCTATAAATCCAATGCATTATTCTGTAAGCAGGGTCTGCAGTACAATTTCTAAAATAATATTATTATCTACATATCAATCACCGTTTGCAACTAAAGAAAATCTTCATGCTCAGTCTTTTTGAAATCAATCAGTGGAACTGTACAGTGCAATTCAGAAATTACTACCTAAACTGAAAATCATTAAAGAGATCATAATTTATGCAATAGTGATCAATTCATGTGAGGCATTTGTTGGCATCTGATTTTTCCATCATAATGATGTCTTTTGTCTTGTGAGAGGACAGAAGGGCTTTAATGAAAGATTTGTCCTGGCCCCATTGGCCAAGAGCAGTCAAAATTCCTTTTGCAAAGCTGTTTTACTTTAAAACAAAACTTTACTTTGGAAATTGGTGATGGAACCATGATATGTTCTTACTGATATTCATTAGCTTACAGAATTTACCCCAGCCCTGCTTTTGCTTGCACAGGGCTAGAAATTGTATAAGCATGGATTCCTTTTTACTGCAGTCTCGGGACTGAAAACCCTCAGAGGTCTTCCAAACAAACACCTTCCATCCCCTCTCTTCAGCTCTCCAGTGACCCAAACAGAGATTCAGGCAAGATGCAGACATCCCGCCCCCAAGAGATTATTACAAAGTCCACTGCTTGACATACAGCTCTTCTCTAGCTCTTAAGCACATTGGTGGCACCTTATGGAAACCCACTTAGATCCATACTTTCTTCCAATCCTTATTGTCTTATTAATTGGATCAGCATATCTACAGACAGACATTTTACTATACGAATTTCAGGGAAGGCCGCGGTGTGTATCTATGAGTGAAGGAAGCAGGCAGCCTTTGCTTCCTATTATAAAATGGTTCTTACAATTTCTTTTCATAATCATACAGTTCTGTTGCTGGCAGATATTTGAGGGTGAATGGCAATTAACAGTTAAACTGTGGGAATTATCAATTTGACAACACTCAAAAGCATACAGAGCCTGGAATGGGTGAAAATTGAGAGGTTCATTTGAGTTTAAACAGAAAACATAATATTGAGTAACGTATTGATTTCTCTCACTTAGTACTGGTAAAGAAAACCTTCCCATTCAAACAAAGTACCAACATAATCATTTCTAGTAAAGTGAATTTCATAATAGTTTTCTTTGATTTTTCCTTTATATACCAGCACCACAGTAGTCAGGGCTGCACACCTTATTGACAGCTTCCAAGACAAAATATGATTGTTCCACTACCCTTTCAGCATGCTCCTCTCAAGCACCATTCCATGCAAGTAACATCAGCAAGAGGAATTTAACATGTTACTATTTTAACAAGCACTAATCTCTAAGAGGGCAATTGTACAGAACATATGCTATATTTCTACAGAGACTCCTTCTACCCTCAAGGCAACTCTTCACAAGATGAAAGAAATTGCCACTCCATGGCCTTCTGTTGCATCAGTGTCTAATACTTGGGACAGTTACAGTATATGCTGAAAAAGCAAGACGTTGTTGCAGAGAAAAAAAATTATGTTTCTCCATTGACTACCAAGTTCTCAGGCAGACCTTCTATGGGGCCATCTCCCACTGAGATTAACACACACAGGATTTAAAAGAAAACAAGAGATGTTCTTCATGTGTCCTTAATACTAGAGCTTTTGGCATCCACTGTTTGAAAATAAAATTCTTGATGCACCTGGAGGAGGAGCATTTGGCCTTGGAATGCTGAAACTTATGTTTCATAAGGTGCACTCTGCCTCTACAGTAACACGTTATCATTTGGCAAGACATTGCTATTCTATACCAGGCAGCCAAATACTTGATGAATACTAGAAAAAAAAAAAAGTCTAAAAAAGGTGAAATTGTTGGTACTTTTAAACTATTAATACTAACAGAAAATCCTGCATTTCAACCAACAGGATTCCCAAGACACCTACATCATCCTAATTATCTGCATAAAAGGTAAGGGAGGGAGAGAACTGCAGTGTAGGACTCAGCATATGAAATAGCATATGCTACCATGGCATATGGTTTTTCCATTATCATTCTGCTTTTGACTCTGGATGATTTTCCCCCTGGCATATTAAATCCCCTCCTGAAACTAGTTCTAAAGCTACTCAGCTCAGGACTCTCCTCTTTATGAGAAATACACAACTGTTAACAGGTTTGTACTAAGACTATGTAATGAGAAGGTTCATACTCTCTCAGAAAGGAGAGGACCTTTTGTTTCCCTCACACCTCCTACATTCATGTCCAGACCCTGCTCATGTTGCTCACTCGCAGAGGGGAATCCGTGCCTTCTCAACAATCCCTCTGGTGTTCCAAGCGGGTGAGAGGCGTCACTCCAGTAAAAACCCTCTAGTGGTGGTTTCTGTGTGTGCCACGGGAGCCTAACCCCAAGGTTCATTATTCAAGGAAAGAATTTTACATGGTTTAAAACAAACAAACAAACCAAAACCCAAACCAATTTTATTTCCAGATAATCCCAGTGAAAGAGGAAGACCTAGGCTGGAATGCCCTCTACACGTTGCAGATGCTGTTGTACTCTCCACAACAGTGATTTCAATCTGGAGCCTGTAAATCCATGAGAAGTGGTTCTGCAGCACTGAATTTTGCTGGTGGCATCCAGCCTCTCCTGCCAGCAGTTTTCTGCCTTACATTTATTTTTCATTCATTCAGCCTTGCTTATTTTTCTCCTCCAGTGAAGAATGAAGCTGTTTCCTTCCACTACATCTGTCTTCTCACTCCCTACCAGAATTCTTACAGGAAGAGGTTTCTGATAAGAAATCAACTTAGATTCCATCCATAGAAGACCAGGCAAACTTCAGAGTAAATCCGGGACACTGACTGTAACTCTATTTATAGACACTGAAGTCAGACTGAACACAAGGTCAATTTCTCTTTCAGGCTGCAATGAACCTCTCAAATCTGCTGAACTTAATGAAGCTGCAGCAACGTAAGAAAAATAAGAATATTGTCCATAATCCATAGTTCTGATAGCCCCTGCCAAATAATTTGCCATACATGTGACTTCCAAATGCTTTTTTTTTTTTGCTTGCAAGCACAACAGGAGTTGTATTACCAGCCAAAGGAGGTAATGCAGATAAAGCCCTACAGGTCACACTGGAAATGTGATCTGATATGTACTGCTGAAGACTGAAAAGACACAGCTTCTTTCCTTAAGAATCTTTTCCAAAGTCCTCACTCATGTACAACGTTCAATGTCTTCAAGATTTGCATTCGGAAAGAGGGCAATAACAAGGAAAATAAACATTTTAACTCTTCTTGTTTATTTTATACCAGTATAAAAAACCCCAACCAAATGGTCATAATTTACAAGGACACCTACATTAAAACCCTTCTGCATTAACAAAGAGGTGCTACCAGGGTTATGCAGCAAGATAGAAAAAGATCATTCATCTCTAACAATATCAGTAAGGCAAGGAACATGTTCCCAGTTCTTTCCTCAGGGCAATAGTGTCAGACATGTCTGAATGACTGCAGAAGGCACATGTTAAATATGTGAGCTCAGTTTAATGCCTTACAATACAACTGTCCACACTTGTAGAAGTCTGGGAGGGATCACACTTGTTTCACAACCTTCCTTGGAAATCTAACAAACCACATATCATGTCAAAGTTTTAAAAAAGCACACTCACTCTTATAATTATTTATAGCAAAAGTTGCAAAGACAAGAGGGCTGTTTAACTCATGGCTCACGAAGCAGTGTTGGCAGATCAAAAACATTGCAAAAATACAGTGTGTGTGCATTTCAAGTAGCATTGCTGTGCTTGGTTATCTAAGCTAAGGGACACTGCATTTCCTTATGTTCCTTTTAGTTATACTGAGACATGGGGTAGTGAAAACTAAAAGGTTTGTGGAGTCTGTTGAACTTTTCTTGAAAACTTCAGAAATAAATTTATTATGAAGAAAAGAGGAATTGTGTTTTAAGTCTTCCATTAGAAGCTAGTATGATTTCCACTTCCACTCCAGTCCAGCAGGGTAGGGATTGAAAGACAGCTGATCTCTAGTCTGACAGATCATAGAACAAACCACTTCTACCAGTTCTTACAAGTATCACTGCTGTCCTCTTTCCACCAGTGGGAAAACCAAGGTCAGAGGTGAGCTGACCTTGTCTAGGATTACAGAGCAGAATGAAGAAAATAATCCCACCCTCTCTGGCCAGACTTTCTAATTTCCAATACTTATTTATTTCTGTGTTGTACTGAAGGAACAAGGGGCCACTTCCATAGATCTTTCAGCAGCTGTTTTAGTGCACATGGGCAGTGGAAGTGTAGTGGGTCAAGGAGCAGACTTCAGAAGCCTCCCATCGCATGATACACATCTATATATTCAAAAGACACAAAGGCCTTAGTTCTCTAATTAGTTTCTACTGTAGACAGCATGTCCATCCAAAATACAATTTTTTCTTTCTTTAAAGTTGCTGTCTAAAACACCCAACCATATGATCCTGTTCAAGTTTTTGACAATAGTGTCTAATGCAGAAATGGTGGAATTGCTGCATTTTCTTGATATCCTGAGTTGACACAGGCTAAATGTTACCTCAATTAAGTCATTTAAATTGCTGTTCACATTCAGAGAGACAGTACTAAACTACAACTCAGCTTTCCTTCCCATAGTGTTCTTCATGTATTTTTGGACATCTGCAACCACCAAGGAGCCTGGATTACAGCAGACCATAATACTCTACGAATCATGGTTATAATTAGGCGTCACCTCCATTGTAATCCTATGGACGTCATCATGTGTTACCAGCATCTGTTGACAGATTTCATACCAGGCATATCACTGAAATGGCAAGTCTGGAGAGGGCAGCCCACAATAGAAACAATGGCATTTATTTTTGGTTTGTTCCAAGACTGTCTAATAGAAAATATATGCTGCCAACTGCCAGGGCTCCACCAAGATCACTTCTAAATATTGTATTACCACTTAGAACAAAGATCTGTGCCCATGTACTTGCAATCTTCTCCTAATGAATAAGAAAACTAAGAAAGCACTTTCTGCAACTGTCTTAGCACAAATTAGGAAAAGATGGAAGCCTTGACATTCTATAAAGTTTATCAGGCCCTTTATCATGCAAGTACTTACTTTTAACGTAATAATAAATTCAGACTTCTTTCCAAGATGAGGAATAAGGATCCCCTCTTATAAATTTTATTTGAATACGGTATCGCATTAATATTAAAACTAAACCCTGGAAACTGGCAACATAACATAGCAAAACCACACTCTCTACTCCCTGGAAGCAAAGCAGAGTCTGCTTTAATTTGTCAGTGTAGAAGTCTGACTTTCTGCTGAAGTACTGCCTGTTCAGAGGAATGGAAACATAAAATTTTCAATGCAGTATAATTATTCCCTGCTTTCCTGTAAAAGTCAAGAGACTTACTGTAAACATAAGAATGTCTACCTAATCCAAATTCTCTTTACTTTTTAACATTTATCTGCACTGAAGGAAAACTGCATTAGAGGGCATTACTATCTAGTAACCTGTCCATTTTATTTTGAAAACAGCCTTCTCTGAAATACTGGACAATTGAATCCTAATTAGATGTAACACAACCTCTTACAGCTGAGAAGTTTCAAATCACTGAAGCACTTTAACACTAAGATAATTTTCATTCTTGTTATAAAACATAAAAGTATAGTTCACCATCTGAAGAGTGCCAAATGAAAACAAATGCCAGTGTTGATGAGTACAACTTAATTATCGGTCAGGAGTCGCAGCAGCTGCTAGATCACAAAAAGTGAACTTCAACTTAGAACAGAACTTCTTCCCCTATCCTCACACAGGAGGATCTGAATAGGTATGAGCGTAAGAAAATGAACAAAACCAGCTAAAAATCACAGAAGGAGGGAGGCTGTAAGAGCAATCTGAGAGGAAAATATTGGTTCTACAAATTTTAATGGAAAAGCAAACCCACTGGCCCCAAAAATTCTAACAGCTCTTACTTTTATAATTATACTTTTATGGTACAGCTTTTATAGAAGCTGTAACAGCAGGACAGACTCTGTCATAAGATCTAAATTTGTACCTTCTACTTAAGTTGCTCACCAATGCAAAAAGCATATTCAACCTTATTGTCCAGAGCACTGTCTCTCTCTCCCTCGCTCCCTTTTTTTCATTCTTGTAACCAGCAGATAACCTTTTAATCCCAGATCTGTCAGCTGTGACTTCAACATCACCTTTTAAATTAGGAAGCAATAAATCCTTTGCATTATTTCATCTTTCCTTCCCGTATGCTACTTAAAACTTAATGTTATGAAATTAGATATTGCAAATATTACTAAAGTACCAAAGCATTGACATGACTGCTGCTGGGATCATAATTTCTGCCTGTGTTCAGAAAAAGACCATGAACAGTACTTGGTGGCACAATAGTTTTCTTACACCTACAAGGCAAGAAGTATTTCTTCTAAAACTGTATCCCGAGGAGTTTACAGACCTGGGGTTTTTTTCCCAAACAGTGAACTGGCATATAGGAACATAATCATGACATACAGTTTTCCAAATATAGCCTGGAAATATTTGTAGGGAATATTTTCCTTGTCAGAATGTCAGAATGTCATTCAGTCAGAATGGAGATAAATAATAAATTCTAAAAAGAGCTGACTTGCAAGAATACAATTTCAAAAGTGATTTTTCAGTCTGCTCTCAGAAATATTGCAAACTTTTTTGCACACGAATTTTGAACCATCTCATTCATCTCTGTTTGTAATTGCAATTTACTCTTTTTGAAAATCAATAAGGCGCGTACATAAATTCAGAATCTGCTTTCCGAAAGGAAGACCCAGGAACTGAATTTAAAAGTTACTGAAATACTTATACATAAATCTAGAAGTACTGACAGAATATTCTCAGTGCAATATAAAAATAAACTCCTGACTCATAAATCATTTTCATATGACATAGGTTTCACTTAAGAATCAAAAAAGTGAATGCTTTATCCTCAAAATATGGCAAAGCAACTATACATTATATACATGGTTTATACAATGTAAAATATATTTTATTATAACCCTTTGCTGTACAACCCCGACAATTCCGGACACAGCATGGCAATAAGATAGGGCATCATTCCACACAGAAGCACACAGACAGATACACATTATTTCCAGACCTTCCTTTGCTGTTTCTCCCATGCTGGGTCCAGGAGCAGGTCCCTGTCCCATTCTTCTTCTTGGGTCATGTACTCATCTTCTTCATAGTTGTAGGTGTACTGCATGTTTGTTTCTATCTGATTCATGCTATTCATGCTGCCCGGGGATCAGCTTCAGCTGCTGCGGCTTCTACTACGATTTAAGTTTAGTTTACTTGCTGAGGGGCTGGAGGTAGCAGTGTCTTTTTTCTTTCTTTCTTTCTTTTTTTTTTTCCTTTTTCCAAGGTGACAGGGAATGAATATTGACGAATCTCTTTCAGAGCAGAGGCTGAAACTGCCAGGTAGGTGCTGACCTGCGCTGACCTTCCTTCCCTGTGTCCCCTGTGCCTCTGTCCCTCTTCTGCTNNNTGGTCCCCTGTGCCTTTGTCCCTCTCCTGCTGCCGCTGCTGCCGGTCCCTGTGGCTGTCCCTGCGGAGGAGCCCGGCGCTGCTCTTTGCCGCGGGTTATTATCCCTGCCGGGCCGTCACGTGGCTCGGGCGGCGGCCCCGGCCCCGGCCCCGCCGCGGGCACCCGGCCGGGCAGGGCTGCAGAGGACAGCGAGGAGCGGCGGCCGCTCCCCTCAGCGCTCCGGCCCGTAACGACTCACCGTCATGCCTGCCTGTCTGCTCTTCCAATCTGATACATACCTGCCCTTTGTTTCGATCTTTTTCTCTCTTACTGACAAGTATTCCCACTCCCCAAAACCCGCCTGCGATCTGCTGATGCAGTTCGACATTGCTCATCGTTAGCCTGAAGCCCTTGTCCCGCCTCGAGTCACTTCGCCCTTTCAGATTAAGGATTACACGAGCCAGCGCAGACAAGGACACCCAAGAGATGAAAAGTTTTCCAGTGAAAATAGGTCTGGAGTTAACCAGACAGCACGGAAGCACAACTAAAAGGCAATACACATCTTTTTGTCCAGGAAACACGCCACTAAATCCAAAAGCAGGCATCAAGAAGCACATACAAAGCTCTGTGGAACCCAGTAACTTTACACATGTGTGACAGGAACCATTTGCCGGTGCTTTCCACGGGACAAAATCTCAAAGGATAGCGCTGAGATCAAGCTTCCTGGCAAGCACGTCCGGTATCTCCCGTGCCGTATCATTTCAGTTGCTTTGGCAACAATGTTTCTTCTGGGAATTGGCAAGTTTACTACGTTCTTCATGTAGCTTGTCATTAATGCCCGCACCTATCATCAGCCAAGGTCATCTTCTCTAGCGGTGTTCACACTGGATACAATTCGAATCTCACCTAGAAAAAGAAAATGCTCACAAAAGCTGCGCTTTTGGAAGCCCTAAGTTACAAAACCAGGTCTAAGGGGAAACTATGTTCAGTGAAGTCTCGGTAGGTCTCTAAGCCATTGGGAATGAATAACCAGAATAATTTACACCTAGACAGCATACGCCCTCCATTTCATATTGCTAACTAAAGCTCTGCTTTCTTCCAAGTCACCTTCTATCCCATAACTCCAAGCAATATAGAAGAACATGCACACATGCATAGAAAACACCTACTCCTCAGTTGAAAAAAACTTCGTAAATGCAGCACTAAGGTTGCAAACCGAAATTCAGAAGAGGATTGCAACAATTCATGCAATAAAGCAAGCTGAACTTCTGAAGACTGATGGGCATACTGTGAGATAAACAGTCTAAAAATGAAATTCCAAATCTAAGCAGCCAGACAGAACCACACGCTTTTCATCTGCTCAGTGCAAATAATCTCAAGGTTGCTGCACTTCCATCTACATAACAAAGCAAATGCTATGTTTAGACTTTTTTGCTCAAACACAGATGAGCATTCTCTTAGGACACTCTGAGACAATATCAAATAGCAATTACAAAACGACACAATTCATGTATGTGCACATTATATGTATGCTGATGTAACTTGTGTGGTTTATTTTTATAAATAAAAAAAGGTGGTAGTCACCTTTGGTTTGCAATATAAGTCTAACTGCAATCACTTAAACGATAATTCAAGCCTTCAAAGTCAGTAAAACCTTTTCTTCTTTTTCGCTATATAAAGCACAGGAGAAGTTTCTTAAGGAAATGCAGGAAGAAGTCAGAGGAGTCCCAGAAGTACACACACAAATTGTAATGCTGTGAGCCAGAGCTGTCCCTCATGCAAAGAGCCCTCCTGCACTGATGAAACCTGCGACCTTCCATGCACTCCCTCATTAGAGGTGAGCCACTGCAACCAGCTTTGTGCCTTTCCTTGGCGCTGCCTTGTCTGGGGATCTACATGGATGAAAATGGTTCTGCACCAGTCTCCACTGTGCAGTACAGGTGAACCTTACAGGCACTGATGGCTTCATACAGGCAGGTATTAGCTACAACCCACATTTTATTTGTTGGTCCTCACCCTCTAACGCAGGCCAGGGTGCCTGTGTCATAAAATAAAAACTGAGGTGCTTTGGCAAAGAATTTATTTGACAAAGAATATCCAATCACACTGTGGATTAGGACTGAAATCAGACCTAGGCCTAGATTTCTAGAAGTCAAAGGACATTTTACCCAAATTCTCCAGAATTCTGAAAGAAGGTTATTAAGTTTTTTCATAAAATAACTGAATTTTCTCACAACACAGCTAGCCACTGCAGCAAAGGTACTATTCATTTTCCCATGTTTACTTGGTACATAGGTAAACAGTACTTGATAACAAAGCAAGTAAAAGAAAAATGTCTTAATTGTTCCAAGAAACCAACAGCCAGAACCACAGTATCTCTCAGCTAGTCTGAGAGATTAAAAAAAACAAGTATTTCAAGACCCACTTTGGCTATATTAGTCAGGTTAGGTTATATTAGTCCATTTTGGATCAAAAAATATTTCAGAATGAAAAATCACTCTAATTCTGAAAATGTCAAAATAGGAGGCTTCAACATTGTCAGAGTGCATTTGGAGAACACTGGGTTTTTTACCCATGAAACAGGAAGCTAAATGGAATAGCCCCGTTTAAAAAAAAAAATCCTGCCTATCTTGATGGAATCTGACCTGCTTTAGGTTCTCTAACTAACTGCTTACTGCCTCTTAATCAGACAGCATGAGTAGGCAGCAGAGATATTTATAGATGAAGCTTTAGGAGGAGTATCTGGTATTTTGTTTACTACTTTAATTTAATTTTATAAACTAACCGTGTGGATGGTAATGAGAAGCATATGAATGGAGGTCCATAGTGGAAAGAGAGCCAAACTTGAACTGGAAAGAGAGCTGCCTCTTTCAGCTCAACAAGAGAATAAGAAAGCTGTGCCCAGCACAGTAGTATGAATAAGTTTGCTTCACCAAGCTGCTTCTCACATCAGAGGCAGGTTAGGACTATGCCAAATAAAGCTGCCAGAGTCAAACCGGCAACACAAGTAAACTATGTGTGCCTAAGGAGAAAGAAAATAAAACCAAAACAGAAATTAGCAACCTGAGCAGGAAAGAAAGGACAAAAGCCTCAAATAGAGAAAAAGAAACACAATGAACCATATGAATAGGGAATTTTAAGTTGACATGGCAAGATACCTGAGAGTCAGCAAGTATATTTAAGGTAGAAATGACACAGGTTGTTTACAATGTGGCAAGACAAAAGAATACTCATGACTGCCAAACAGATCAGAAGAAGTAAGGTGGCAGGGGGAGATCAGAAATGGAGGTGGCAGAGCTGAATTATCAATTACTTTTTTCTTTTACTTGGCAAAAGGTGTGCAGTTGTAGTTCATGCTAACATATACACTAGTAAGGGCCTGTCCAGGAGAATGATGCCTTGAACCCAGGAGAACACTGTGGCAACCAGGCATCACTTCCCATGCATGAGGAGCACCAAAAAGGCCAGATCTTTCCTAGCAGGAGAAGGTGGTTTGTGAGTTCACATAAGTGAATGCCACCCAAGTGAAAGCGTTCTGGTATGCTTTGCATGAAGTTACTTGAGAAGCAAAGGGCTTTTCTAGCTAAAGGACATCAATCTTCATCATTCTTCTTAATGAAATTGAAAGTTTGTCACAGAGTTTATATTTAACATTCATTTACTTGTTAAAAGCCATCATGTCATTCTTTCAAGAACTTTCTCCTTAGCATTTTTACTGTTTCTTAGACTTTCAATCCTTCAACATTTCTTATGCTTCCCTCTCACAAAATCATAGAATAAACTGACAACTTTTATTAAAACTTAAAAAATGCTGAACACTGCAATCAATCATTGACCAGATCATTTCTCTAGTTGAACTTAATGAGATCTAGAATAAGAAACAAGCCAGATTTCTCTACTTAAAGAATTGCCTGTGAAACAATCAACAGACATGGAAATGGTCACCATTAGTTTTCAGCTGTAACCCTTCTGGGTAGGAACACAATAGTTCGTATCTCCCAAAACTGTCTCAGAAATGCCACAAGAAGATAAAGAACCCTATGAGAGCTCAATCAGTCATTGAGTCTTTAAGTAATCATCTTGTCATAGTCACAGCCTGTTTCTTTCTGAAAAAGAACAGCAGGATGATTTCTCAAGAAGGAAGTCAATGAAAGGTAAAAGAAAATAAATTCAAAGTGACTATTCTTTTGTGTAAACTGGTAATAGTATCTTAAAAGAGGGATCAAAAAGCCCTTTTCAAAGCATGCTATAACTGTCGCTGTACATAAAATGTACTTTTGCTTGTAGCAAATATCCACCAGTTTAAAGCTTAACCAACAAAAATGTGAATTATTTAAGAAAATGATAATTTAGATTGGGCCAAAATGTTGGATTCTGTTAAAAATTATGCATAAATTTCCCTAACAAAGCTAAGCAGAAAGGTAAGGTGTGTTATAAAATGTACTCATCATTTATTAGAGGTGTTTTGGGGTTTGGTTTTTTTGCAATACAATAAATATAACCTGCCTTCTTCAGTGTAAGAAACATACTGTACTGTAAGTTCGCTAAAAGATGAAAACCAAGGAATTAAACTCATTACATAAAGGTAGCATGAATAAACTTTAAACTCACTTCATATTTCTGAAATTAACACATACATAAGGAAAATAGAAAGAGAGCAGAGAACAGGGCCATATATCCAGGAACCAAAGCCATGATTTTGTCTGAGCTAAGGAAAAGCACTGTGGGCACTGAGCATATTTAGCCCTCCCACATTTAGCACCAAGAGGCACAAACTTTGACTGAAAAATCTCCACACTACTTATACACGGTGATATTAACTATGCAGTAGCTAATTACTTTTTTAAAAGTATATTATTTCAAGTGACAGGTTTGGAAATAAAAATTAAGAAAGAACAGAAAAAATTCACTTGCTGGCTTCAAAGTGACAACTGTCATTGTCAGAAGATCCCAAAGTGTTTCATCAGCTATATATAGAGACGACTTACTCTGTCCCTGGAATTCAGCCACGGATGAAGTGTAGCAAGAAACATTTATGGGACTAACAAATACTACCAAAGCATAGCTTGGGCTTCAGGGCTATGGAGAAAATGCTGACTGCACTGACATCACTGGCTTTTGCCAACCCTTTGTGCGGAAGGAAAATCACGGGGCTGAGACGTGGTGTGATCATGCCAGCTTAAGATGCCCTTATGTGACCTTGAGCAAGCCAATTCAGATAAAATTTTCCCAAAAATCTGAGTGTTAGCTCATCAGACTACTCTCACTGAGAGAAACGAGCTTTTCGTGCTGCACTCTGCCATCTCTGAAACAGTGGCAGCAATGCTTCCTTTGGTCCTTAATGTCCACCTAGAAAAAAATTCTCAGGAGCAGAGGCTTTGTCTGTCTAAAAGCCCTGAGGAATCTACACAACAATTATGATTACAGTGTGCTTTACCAATCATACACCTTCACCTCCATGTTTGCTTCTCCTGACTGTGTGTGGCCTGCACCCAAATACACCTAGCATTATTCTAGGATGTCAGGCTTGCTCAGGCATTTAGGGTCCCTTACACCCCAGAGGCAGTGTTCCTACTGTTTGTAGGGCCCTGCTTGGAGCTCTGCATCCTGCACAGCAGATGGTCCTGGTTCTCAGCGAGGGTTCAGGGCAGGTAGCAGTACGAATCAATCAACATCTGGTCTCTGCCACAAAGTCACTAGGCAGTACTGTGATACGTAGTAACAGCCACAAACCGCAACGTGAGTGCTGAAAGATGTAACATAGCCAGGCAAACCCTCTAGCGATGGCACTGCCAGGCAGCGCTGCACAAAACCATACCTTTCATGAATGAGAAGAGCCCTCAAACTTCACATACTGACACATTTGTATTCATAAGGAACCACGACACCTGAAGTCCCTCATTCCTTGAGCTAGCCTCTTGAGGATGTCTTTTTGGTTTAACAGTTCTTTTCAGGGTAGGTGCAACTCACAAAGACAGATCATGGACTAAATAATATCAGAAGCTTTGATAGACGCTTTGCACAGATTAGAAGTGGGCAAAGGAAAAACTGGGAAAAGTATATTGTAATTTATATAGCACACTGCAGTCAGTCTGTTGGCACACTGAAGTTGTGGAGCAACACGCAGTCAGCTACAACGCAATACACACAGTAACAGGTGGGGAAACTACAAATAGGGCTGGCGTAAGAGCGGAAAAAATGGTGGGACAGATCCAGGATTTTAAAAATGGTTCAGTGACGAGAATGCAAGGGGCAGGACTAGGGGTATAGCATGGCCTATTACAAACCTTTTGAAGAAACCTTCACACATCGTGTGTTCCCAGAACCCTGTCTGTGTTCCTATTTTATGTTGGCTTAGCCTTACCACACAGAGATACTTAGCAAGGAAGAAACTGTGAAATGGCAATGTGAAAGCTGCAACTGATGATACAATTTGTACCTCATTAATACAATCAGTTAAAAAAATCCCTTTGTAGGCCAGCCCATTATGCTTAAAGATTTACCTGAGACTATCTAAAATGTCTAAAATGGCACCACATTGTTCAGCAATAGTTTTGGTCACAATGAGAGAGGAGTGTGTGTGAGAGACAAGGAATGCAAAGACAATATGCCTCTATTTATCTAGAAACAAACACCGCCAACTAAGTCAGAGTTTCCAGACAACAGTTATCTGAGGGGCACAGGTTTTAAATCACTGAGGTATGAGGTAGAGGTTATGGGCACAGGATATCAGACACTGCTGTGTTCTAAACTCAGCATTTGTACAGATTGACTGACTGACCTTTGACAAGTTGCAGTCTCAATGCCCTCATTTCTCTTTCCAGATACACAAGTGTAATATCATTAACATCAATGATATTCAAGTTACACACTCAAGAAGGCAACATGATTGAACAAAATGCCAGTTTGTAAAAATGAATACTATCTACTTATTATTCATTCCACAGGAGCAATACAAAGATTAATAAAAGCAGTAAATTCATCCCTGTACACAGCAGCGTTAGGCACAACCTGAATTACTGCCAAAGAGGGATAACATGTTCTTTATGTATAGCACAAATTTCCCTTTTCCAGAGCTGTTGTCTTTCCATGCTGTCCAACAAAGCTTTACTCTGACACTCAGCTGCATTAAGAACCGCCACTGAGAAAATGAGCAATGTTCCTGCCGTGCCTGATGTGAAAACAGCAAGGCCTGAATTTTCCAATTCCAGTTCTAAAGGCAATTGTTTCCTCCCAGCTATGATCCCTCTCACCAACATCAGACATATTCTTATGTCAGCAGAAACGAGTATCAGTTTTGCACACTTTCCAGTATCAGACTGGTTGCTCTTGAGATCTACCAGCGATAACCTACTCATGGTGAAGGCTCTTGTCTATTCTCAATCCCTCTGAATGTGGACAAGTCCTTTGTTTCTTAACTAGCTCACCTCTCTCCCTGTCTAAGTTCAGTTATGCATAAGCAAAGGAGGACAGGAGAGCATTTAAATGTTTCTTCACTTTGAAACTAGTTAGTCTATAGGATAAATGCAGTGGACCTGTGCTAAAGGGCAGTCTAGATTTCTGTTGTGTCCCACAGTTAAATTTGGAATAGCTGTAATCTTCCAGAATTTCACAACTGAACAAAATTCAGCATGTGTGGGGGTTTTTTCTAAGCCAGAAGCTGCTCTAGGTAATTTCCAGTTCATATAAACCGTTACTGTAGGTGGAATCAGCAACAAAGGTGAAATTACCCCTATAGCCTGTAAGGCTCCACATACATTTCTACGAACTCCCACACTAATTTTTCAGTAGATACAATCTGAACATATCTTCCCTGATAAAAACATTCTGCAGAAAGCTCATTTTGCACTTCAAATTAATGGACTCAAATATGCTTTAGATTTCTCTAGGGGAAATAATTTTGCCATGAATGTGCTTCTAGAACACCATGACACTTTTTCATTTGTTCCCCACAGATCAGTAATCCCTCTTGTACCACTTTCATAGGTAACCTTGGCACAGAGATGATCTGTGGAAGATCAGGCTGTTCAGGCCCTAAATTTGTAGGGCCTGATTTTTTACTGTGAAAGTACCACAGTGGGAGTCGGGAGAGTCACTGCACTTCCAATTGCAGAAGAGAATGTTTAAAACAATGCATGATGGAAATACCAGGAAAATACAGGATTCTGCTGCTTCCTAAAGGTTCAAACCATCAGGCTTACTCAGTGGGGAAAAGTGCAGTACGTAATTGTACTCTGTAAAGCACTTAAGGGAAAAGACAAATTCCATACCAACAGCATTCATTATCCTAAAACTATCCACTGTATGGGAAAATGGAAGTATATACAGTCTGGAGCATGCGCCTCAGTTTTCTTTCTATAGACCAGGAATAATACTCATACTGTGAAGTACAAGGAAGTGTGTGAAAATCAAATACTAGATAAATTTTGAATACTTGAAAACAAGTACAAATACCATGATGACCAGAGTGGAAAACCATAAATTATGTATTTGGGAACACGCTTCAGCTGAGTGCAACAGACGTTCACTGAATAAAGACGAGAAATCATAAAGCTGTTGAGCACTGCTTATGCAGTACACAGAACAAAGCACAATTTCTGGGAAAAAAAGGGTTGTGACTATGCAAATAAAGTCTGCATTCTGACACATACAAAACAGCTTGGAAAACTTTAGCATAGTCCACTATGAATTAAATTGTGATCTTGATGTTTTTTTAAGATAACTGCACTACAATTAATTATAAATAAATTATAAATTGAGTAATTGTAAATAGGTTCTGAATTGGAAGATAATTCATACACAATGTTAAGAAAAGCACTAAAGGCTTCCAATGCAACCCAGTAGTTGCATAACCCCTACAGCTTCTGCTCAAGAAATAACATCATGTTTTGCATCTCAGATCTGTCTGTTGTAGCTCACACACAAGAGTCATTAAATGTGTTACAGTGACACAGACTAGACACATTTTATGGATTGAATTAGTCATAAATCGTTCAAAGTGTTTTGTTGCCCCTCTGCAAATTAAAACGAGGCACATACATCACCATACTGTTAAGAATCAGCAGGTAATACAAACCAAAGGGATCACACCGTAAGTGAAGTGAGAAAGGTTCTGAAGTGTAACCTCTCCCATGCAGTACTTGAGAGTATCACAGCAAGAAGTGTTTTGCCACCAGGCTTATTTAAAAGAAATGTATCAGCATCAGTGCCAGAAGCACCTGATTCTTAGAGCTCCACACTCCCCTTCACTAAATGTCCAAGTCCAGGCTGCCTTCCTAGCCCTATACTAGGTGCCTGTCAAGCCTTGCATAGAAATAGCACCCTTGTCTCTATGTATCCAAGGAATTGCCTCTGATGTCACGGGGTCTCTAAGTCTCTCTCAAGTAGTTTCTCTGCAGAGAACTCCCTTAAGTCCCCAATATGGACAGTGCAGGCAGAGTGTCAGAGAGTAAGAAACGCAGTGGAGAAACCACTGACACACACTTGTCAGTAAGAGCTGTTAGCAGTTATCTAGAACGTTGCCAGTTGTCAAGACTACTTTATGCAAGGCTGCAAGGCACAGAGACAGCAGGGCCACTATTTCAAGTCTGAAAACATTATGTTTCTAGTAATCAGCAAATCTGGAGATGTAGGCCTATTAGTAAAACCCAGATGCAAGCCCTCATCCAACACACTATTTCTTCTAATAACAGGGTTTTTTTTCCCCCAAGAATCCCCACAATACATAAGAGCATGAACAGTTTCCAATTCACAATGAAAGCAAACGCAAAAGCCAAACATTTTTTTAAATGGCACTGAAACGCAGACAAGATTGGGGGTTCTTGAGACTGCAGATACTCTGTGTGACTCAGTATCATGAAAATGCACTTTCTGACTCTTTAACACTTTTAAAATATAACAGTATTAGTATCTCTCATACATGTATGCACACATATATGTATGTACACACACATTAAAAAATGTTCCGTTTTTCGCAGTGTTTACAGTGCCACTGTGCTAGGCATTACATGAACACATAACTCATTCCTACACAAAAAAATATGCAAAATAATTAAACTTTAGAAAGTGTATAAACAAAATATGTAACTGAATATAACTGAACTGGCAGACAAATATTCTCCTCTCTGCTACAGAATGTGCATCATACCTGTTTTAAGGGATTATCATATAAAGTTGTAAGCTTGTTGTAGTTCAAATCATGAATTCACCAGCTATAGAAAAGGCCCGTGGATTTGCAGTGACTGGGACAAATGAAGACATGTAAGCAGCACAGGCTTCAGTGGCCAGCCTGGGAAAAAGGCTGAAATTTGTATTTAGTGCATCCAGATAGGAACAACACTATTTCTTCTTCAGGGAAAAAGCTGTGATTCAGCTTAACATTTTTTTTAAAGACCCAGAAAGTGGCTGGCTGACAAGCAAATAGAGGTTGGAACAGCTGCAGGTCAGGAACGGGTGAGTGAGATCTGCTGCTGCTCCAACACCTGCCAATTGCTTGATTAACAGGCAATTGAAGGAGGTGATAGCAGGACTGTACATGCAGTTAAAAAAGTGTGTTAAGCATGTTCCCTATTGATCACTTCTTCCTCCTTCTCATCCTTTAGTTTATTGTCTCTTTTACTGTTTACAGCTCTGCTAAGAGCAATGAGACATGTCTAGTACACAACACTTTCCTTATTGTTTATTACATCCAAGTCCCCAATGGGCACATTGCTACATCCCAGTGCATTAAACAATGTGACTCACAACTACCCCACAGTAGATCTATGACACCTATTCTCTCAGTAGATTGTCTGGCACAGGTACCTTTTCATAATAATAAACAGTTAATTTATAGACACAGTACTGTACTCCCCAGCCTAAGAAATATGACAAAGGACTATACATTCACAGCAATCATGAGAGACATTTTCCTACTTTCCATTGCAACTGTTATGCAGTCTCTATAATCCAACTTTCTAGCTGACTTTTTACACAAACAAAAAAGTCACAATCCATCAAGCAGCTCGGCACTGAAAGGACAGCTTTTTTTTTCTGTCGTTTACCATCTCCATTTGTCTTCCTTACTCTCCCTGAAGCTCCTAGGATAAACCAGACCTACCTCAAATGGATACAAGTAGATTTACAAAGATGACTATCGCCTGCCCTTTTCAAGACAATGCTCTCTCTGCACGTGTCTAGCTGAAACTAGTTTGCTTATTTTGGGTTTATTTCTCCTTATGTAGCATATATATTTAAAAGCTTCCTTTACAGCAATTTTGATTCAAAAGCCTTTAGCCTCTGTTACCATCTCAGAAAGCCTTTAATACAGTGAAATCCCCAAAACAGCTTTCCACCACCGCATCTAGAGGGTTTCTATTCATTATTAGATCTGGAATGCAGCTAAACATGAGAATTTATGGCTGGGAGAAGCTACAAAAGATTTTCAAGGAAATCCAGGAAAACACGACACTGCCTGCCACAGTGGTCAGTTAGTCAATGACGTACTGGATGCACTGCCTAGCAGAGAAGCTTCTTCCAGCTCTTCAGTTCAATTCAAGAATTATTCTCCCTTCAGACCTAATCCAGCAGTGAGAAGTGCAATTCTCTGTCATTTCAACCACCACTGAGTGGTGATGGTGTACAAAAAACTCAACACAACCCAGCAACGTGTGCTCACAGCCCAGACAGCCAACCATGTCCTGGGCTGCATCCAAAGCAGCATGGCCAGCAGGGCAAGGAGGGGGATTCTGCCCCTCTACTCTGCACTTGTGAGACCTCCACCTGGAGTGTAACATCCAGCTCTGGTGTCTCCAACACAAGAAGGACATGGAACTGTTGGAGCAAGTCCAGAGGAGGCCTGGACGTTGATAACAGGACGGGAGCACCTCTCCTAGGAACACAGGCTGTTCAGTCTGGAGAAGGTTGTGTGAAGATCTAGCAGCAACCTTCCAGTATTTGAAGGAGGATACAGCGAATCCAGAGAGGGACTCTTTGCCAAGAACTGTAGTGATAGAACATGGGGAATGCCTTCAAACTGAAAGAAGGTAGGTTTAGACTGGATGTTAGGAAGAAATTCTGTAATGTGAGGGTGGTGAGGCACTGGAACAGGTTCCCCAGATAGGTGGTNGTGGCCAGCCTGGGAAAAAGGCTGAAATTTGTATTTAGTGCATCCAGATAGGAACAACACTATTTCTTCTTCAGGGAAAAAGCTGTGATTCAGCTTAACATTTTTTTTAAAGACCCAGAAAGTGGCTGGCTGACAAGCAAATAGAGGTTGGAACAGCTGCAGGTCAGGAACGGGTGAGTGAGATCTGCTGCTGCTCCAACACCTGCCAATTGCTTGATTAACAGGCAATTGAAGGAGGTGATAGCAGGACTGTACATGCAGTTAAAAAAGTGTGTTAAGCATGTTCCCTATTGATCACTTCTTCCTCCTTCTCATCCTTTAGTTTATTGTCTCTTTTACTGTTTACAGCTCTGCTAAGAGCAATGAGACATGTCTAGTACACAACACTTTCCTTATTGTTTATTACATCCAAGTCCCCAATGGGCACATTGCTACATCCCAGTGCATTAAACAATGTGACTCACAACTACCCCACAGTAGATCTATGACACCTATTCTCTCAGTAGATTGTCTGGCACAGGTACCTTTTCATAATAATAAACAGTTAATTTATAGACACAGTACTGTACTCCCCAGCCTAAGAAATATGACAAAGGACTATACATTCACAGCAATCATGAGAGACATTTTCCTACTTTCCATTGCAACTGTTATGCAGTCTCTATAATCCAACTTTCTAGCTGACTTTTTACACAAACAAAAAAGTCACAATCCATCAAGCAGCTCGGCACTGAAAGGACAGCTTTTTTTTTCTGTCGTTTACCATCTCCATTTGTCTTCCTTACTCTCCCTGAAGCTCCTAGGATAAACCAGACCTACCTCAAATGGATACAAGTAGATTTACAAAGATGACTATCGCCTGCCCTTTTCAAGACAATGCTCTCTCTGCACGTGTCTAGCTGAAACTAGTTTGCTTATTTTGGGTTTATTTCTCCTTATGTAGCATATATATTTAAAAGCTTCCTTTACAGCAATTTTGATTCAAAAGCCTTTAGCCTCTGTTACCATCTCAGAAAGCCTTTAATACAGTGAAATCCCCAAAACAGCTTTCCACCACCGCATCTAGAGGGTTTCTATTCATTATTAGATCTGGAATGCAGCTAAACATGAGAATTTATGGCTGGGAGAAGCTACAAAAGATTTTCAAGGAAATCCAGGAAAACACGACACTGCCTGCCACAGTGGTCAGTTAGTCAATGACGTACTGGATGCACTGCCTAGCAGAGAAGCTTCTTCCAGCTCTTCAGTTCAATTCAAGAATTATTCTCCCTTCAGACCTAATCCAGCAGTGAGAAGTGCAATTCTCTGTCATTTCAACCACCACTGAGTGGTGATGGTGTACAAAAAACTCAACACAACCCAGCAACGTGTGCTCACAGCCCAGACAGCCAACCATGTCCTGGGCTGCATCCAAAGCAGCATGGCCAGCAGGGCAAGGAGGGGGATTCTGCCCCTCTACTCTGCACTTGTGAGACCTCCACCTGGAGTGTAACATCCAGCTCTGGTGTCTCCAACACAAGAAGGACATGGAACTGTTGGAGCAAGTCCAGAGGAGGCCTGGACGTTGATAACAGGACGGGAGCACCTCTCCTAGGAACACAGGCTGTTCAGTCTGGAGAAGGTTGTGTGAAGATCTAGCAGCAACCTTCCAGTATTTGAAGGAGGATACAGCGAATCCAGAGAGGGACTCTTTGCCAAGAACTGTAGTGATAGAACATGGGGAATGCCTTCAAACTGAAAGAAGGTAGGTTTAGACTGGATGTTAGGAAGAAATTCTGTAATGTGAGGGTGGTGAGGCACTGGAACAGGTTCCCCAGATAGGTGGTCGATGCCTCAACCTTGACAGTGTTCAAGGTGAGGGTGGATGGGGCTCTGAGTAACCTGGCCTAGTGAAAGGTGTCCCTGACCATGGTGGGAAGGTTGGAACTAAATGATCTTTAAGGTCCCTTCCAACTCAAACCATTCTGTGATTCTATGAATTATGCTTGATTGTGCTTGCCTCCAGTTACATCAGCTGTGCACTCACACAGCTTCACTGACCTCAGCAGAATTACTCCTGAGTTTCACTGATGCAAGCATAAAAAGATCAAGCCCTTATGGGAGAAAGAGCAGACAGGGAAAACAAATCCTACCTCCCTCATTTTAGATAGGTGCATTACTATATGACAAAACGGCCCCCATCTCTTGCTTCTACCAAAAGCTTAGGTAAGGCAATAATGGCCTCAAGGCCTTATCAACGTGCACCCTGCAGAAAGGTACTGCCTCAGCATTTCACAGTTCACCATTCACTGGTGAACGGTGACAGCTGCATTGTCACAAGGTACAGAAAGAACTGAAAACAGAGAAAAATAGATTAATGCAGCCTAAAGAACACAATAAAGCACTGTTCTTCCTGATAACTACAGCAACTCCATAAATTCAGAGACCACAGGTGTATTCTTATAAATGAAAATCTTCTAATAGGGAGCAGATATGTACATGAATTAAGAACAAAGGACATGGATTAGCTCAGAGTAGCAGATCAAACTGCACAGCCTCTCAAACTACAAAACTTCAGCATGCCTCCTAAAACCAACAGCAAAACACAATATATATTCCTTGACAATGAGATTACTTTGGGTGAACAAGATGTTTAAGCCACTGCTCTGAAACACAGATTGGTTTACAGTTCAGTTAGCAGCCACATACCCACATTAAACACATGGATCTGTTAACACCTACTTTTGCTTAAAACATTAAAGAACATCATACACTCTTAGAAGGGACAATCTCCTTTGCATATCCTAGAAAGGTTTTACTATTACTTCATTATGCTGCAATCAGATTATATTTTAGATGCCAGGCACTGTTACACTCCCAATTAGAAATGGCACAGGGAAATGTCAGTGAACACACCAAGATTTTTAGCAAGTGATGGGGAAGGACAGGGAAGGTGGCTTTCTTCTGTCTCCTTCAGAACTGTTTATCGTGGTGGTTCACTAGATTACAGAACGCAGTGCAAGAAGGAAAAAAGAAGCATCATATTAGTAAATAAATTAGTAACAATTTGAGAATGCTTAAGAGGATTTAATACAATGGTATGTAAACAGTAAATTGCATAGGTAGTACCCAATTCCTTCACATTCATTCTGATGAATGAAACGCTGAATGAACATTCCCTTTTTTTTTTTCTATCAGAAGGTATTCCCTTTTCCTATCTAAATGAAATTCCTCCCCATCTCTTGCTTACAAATGAAACCAAACCAGAAAGATGCATTCCAGGAACACAACTCACGGGAGTTTCATCAGACAGAACAAGATCTGGTCTGCATAAATCCTCTGAAATGCACACAGTGTGATGAGGGCTCCTCAGCACCACTTCATTCTACAAATCTTTTCCTGCTGCATTGCATCACTTACCAAGGTAGATGAAGCTCCGCTCAATGCACAGCTGGTGAGGCGAGTTGGAAGAAAAAGAACATAAACACTAGACCTCTAGCTATATAAAGACATCCATTTTATTTGCTCCAGCAGTACCACAAACTCACCCAAATACAAAGAACATTAAAAGTTTAATATTGTTTGCCTTTCTCAACCAAACCATTTCAAACATACCAATGCTTACAAATTAATAACTTACAGAAAATGCTTGAAACAGATCACCTTTTTCCCACTTAAAAATTAGCACATGACAATTTATATTCTAAGACTCTAAGAATTTTAACAGACAATATATTCTTTCAAGTGCAGTTTAATAGTAGCCATCAGCAGAGGTGATCTCAGCTGCAGTGTGGCTACGAGAATTTCACCTACACAGACCATCTATGTGATGAGAAAATAAAGGGACTCCTTGAAACAGGTTTGGAATTCAGTTTCAAAAAGCACCTCTTTGGAGTCCAACATGGTGCAAATCTCCATGAGGCTCAACTTCAACACTGGATAATTACAACGCCAACTAAGCATATTTCCTAACAGACTTTCTAAGCTTATGCTTTTCTACAAAACACTTTTTTATAATCAAATCAAGAACAAGTACTTTTCCCTCTGCAGAAAGTGTCTCTGTTCCTCCAATTAACTCCCAAAGGGAATTCCAGCCTTACTTTGTAACCAAACAAGGATGGAACAGAAAGCACAAAGGTATAAAACCTTTGTTTTGCAGCTCTCCATGGGAAAGAAGAGTGGGATAGGAGTACTGGAAAACCTGCACACATTTCAGCATTTACAACTTCCAGTTTATCTTTCTGGCTAGAGTATTTAAATAATGAACCACATTGCTAAAAAAAAGCAAGCAAACAAACATGACTGGTTTTCTTGTTTTAAAACCAACTTTCTGCCCCTTGCATATTTTTTAGATACTTTAATGTTTGATATTTTTAGGGATGGAAACGTGTATTTTTGCAGGTTTTAAATTATGCTAGCAGTAAGGTCACATGAAAGTTTAATGGAAGAAAAGGATGCACAGAAGTCACAGGGAACGTGAAAAAGTGCAATAAACCTGGCCTTTTGGTTTGCACCACCCCCAGCCAGCTCCTTTGCTAGATGATCAGTATCTCAAGTATTAGAACAATTAGAAAAATAATATCAATTCCTAAATTAAATCAGTTATATCCTCCAAACACTTTAACACGGTTATAACTGCAGTGGTAGCAACTCCTACCAGCTCAGCAATTGCTGTCATTACATCCAGATCATATCATGTCAGAGGGAACGTAACACAGAGTTAACACACGCTCTCTAACAAGGAAATATCATCAGGCACAGAGTTGGACATCCAGCTGCATTTCCTCCCTATGCTCCCACTACTACAATGGTTTAACCTAACACAAGCAAAATAAATCACAGAGAAATAACAAAATGTTGAAATCAGTGGACACTCCCAATGGATAAAATTAAGCATTTAAATAATTATTCGCAATCCCAAACTTCTATCAGCATTTTGTATTTCTACTGCATGTTAAATGATTGCCAAATACAGCAGCCTTACAAACAAATCCGTTATTTCTGCCATAGCTATAAAGCTTCTCAACAATATATGGAAATAGTTTTACAGAACTGCTGCTGGAATTGTTATCTTTGGTATCAGTTTGTCCATCTGCTGACATCAGTTGGAATATGTTTTATTTCTGATTTTTTGCCAGGCTTCTCCTGGTTTGTCACAAGCCATGTTCCCTTTCTGACTTTGTGCACCCTCTTCCAGGTGCGGAACCCTGCAACTTTGAATGCAAACTGATGGGAGATATCATGGGTTTTAACGTTAGAAATTTCTTTTTAATCTGACAGTAACCAAGTCTCGGATGAGAGGCTCCGTGAAGCCATGGAATTTCCACCCTTGGAGATATTCCAAACACAACCAGGCAAAACAACGAGCAAATTGCTCTAAGCTGGCCCTGCTCTGGGGCTGGATCAAATGGCTTTTAGAGGACTCTTCCAGTCTAGATCATTCTGTGGCTCCGCAGCTGGGATCTAGCCCACAAACATTACTGCAGCTTTCAATACCTTCTGCTCATGGGAGTCCTGCACTTTCCCTAACATCACTCTTAAGGTCCCTTCCAACTCAAACAGGTGGAACAACTCTAGTTGTTCCACCTCTTCTCTGAAGACATGTTTGGCAGATGCCCACTCCCAGCCTGGGTTGCTGCCTTGCCGGGCTCAGCACAAAGCCAGCAGCAGCCTCGCCACAGACACCTCGCTGAGGTGTCTCCATGTCTCCACTGCTGCTGCCTTCACACCCTGGCTGGTGCCTGGCTGCTGCCTCAGTGAAGGCAGGCTGGCCCCTGCCCCACACCTGCAGGATGCCTCCACAGGGACACTGCCCTCCGAGGCATCTGCCTGGATGGATGAAACCACCCACAATGGCCACAATAGCTCCTCCCCTCAGGGACACCAGCCACATGCCGGCATGGCCGTTCCTGGACGTGGCACATACTTAGCTGAATCATAGAATCATTTGGGTTGGAAAAGACCTCTAAGATCATTGTGTCCAACCACTAACCCAGCACTGCCAAGTCCACCACTAAACCATGTCCCTAAATGACACATATCTTCCAACTACCTGCAGGGATGGTGAGTCCTTTACTTCCCTGGGCAGCTCGTTCCAATGCCTGACCATCCTTACAGTGAAACAATTTTTCTTAATAACCTATCTAAACTGGCACAACTTGAGGCCATTTCCTTTTGTCCTGTCCCTTGTTGCCTGGAGGAAGAAGCCAACTCCCACCTGGCTACAATCTCCTTCCAGGAAGTTGTGAAGAGGGAGAAGGTCCCCCTGAGCCTCCTTTTCTAAAGGCTAAACACCTCCAGCTCCCTCAGCTGCTCCTCACAGGACTTGTGCTCCAGACCCTTCGCCAACTTTGTTGCCCTTCTCTAGATTCGCTCCTCAATGTTTTCCTTGTACTTAAGGGCACAGAAGTGGCCACAGGACCTGGAGATTCTTTCCCTGGTCCTTCTGGCCACACCATTCTGACACGGGCCAGGGTGCCTCAGCCCCTGGACATGCCGCTGGCTCACGTTCCGCTGCTCCCCGCCAGCACTTCCAGCTCCTTTCCCGCCCCGCGGGGCGGAGCGCGGCCGGGGCCGGGCCGGGCCCAGCTCTCTCCGGCGGGGCGGGAACTTC
>VZRS01001563.1:688039-739964 GCA_013398055.1 Ifrita kowaldi | reverse complement strand
AAAAAAAAAAAAAAAAACCAGCTGGAGAAAGATAAATAGGAAAGGCAGCCCATATTCAAAAAAGGCTAAAAGAATAATTCAGAAGTTGCATGCTAGTCAGCATCACTCCAGTCCTTGGGAAAACCATGGAGCAGTGGCTCTAGGAGCACTTTTCTGGGCACGTAAGGATAAGGTGATGGAGAAGAGTCAGGGATCCCCAAGATGCTCAAGGGCTAAAGAATTTGCCCAATAAGAGAAAGTTGGTGGGAGGAATGTCTCTGGTGTCATTCAGTCTGGAGAAGAGAAGGCTTTGGATGGGTCTCATAGGAGCCTGCCAGTACCTCTGAGGAGGTTCCCAGAAGATGCACAAGGCTGTCCACAGGAATGTGTGGCTGGAGGACAGGAGACAGTGGGCATACGTTGAAAGAACAGGAGTTCAAACTGAATAGAAGGAAAAGCTTTTTCAGTGTGAGGACAGTCACGCAGTTTGCAAGATTGTCCAGGGCGATTGTGCCTGGAAAAAAAAAAACCTGACAGGATAATGCCCTGAGCAACCTGGTCCAATTTTGGGGACCCTTTTAACCCTGCTTTGAGCAGAGCCTGGGACTGGAAATCTCCCAAGGTCCTTTCTGACCTGAATTCTGTGTTCCATGAAAACATGCTGATGCCCTGCTCTTGGGTAACATTATGGTCACAAATAATGTGAAGTGGTAGTAGCCTTTGCCATGTTGACACATTTCAAATTCTTTATGCTTCATCTCTTTCCATTTTTGTATAAAATTTTATCCAGGAATGTGATACTCTTGAATCAGAAAGCTGTTCTGTTATTGATAGGCAGATTGATATCATGTACTGATTTTAAGTAACAGGACTGTAGTTATATATTTGATGCAACACAGAGTGTATTTTTAGTTTCTTAAATAGTTCCTGTAGAACTGCTTGGCTGGGTTTGAGGATGGAGTTTTTATGGTCTCTGATCCAGTATTGTACCTCTGATCCAGTGTTTGATCACTCCACTGTTAGAAAAAATAAAATCTATACATTGGCTTTGAATTTCCTACGTTCCAGCTTGCAACTATTGCCCTCCCATCCTTCTACTGTGCATCTGTGAGAAGAGTCTGGCTCCATGTTCTTTGTAACCCACACTATACCCTGCTAAGTAGTTGCAGACAGCAGGCAGATTTCCTTTTGACTCTCTCTTCTCCAGGCTGAACAAACCCAGTTCCTCCTTTTCCTTGTACGTTGTTTTCCAGTCCCCAGACCATCTCAGAATTCCTCTGCTGAACTCACATCCTTATAGAAATGTTTTTCTTCCACTGATGATCTCAAAATTGCACACCCTGCTCCAGCTGCAGCTCACAAATGGGAAGGGCGGTTCCCCTCCTCCTCAGCCTGCTGTCCATGCTCTCAGGGACAGCACAGCCCAGGGTGCTGCTGGCCTTCACTGCTGAGAGAGCACTCTGCTGGTAGTTGCTAATGTTGTTTTTCTCTGTCAGTTAAGAAATACTTCAAGTATGTTAAAAGTTTTGGTCTTAGGTGTCTTTACTGTTTGTTTTGGTTTGCTTGGTGAGGATGACATACACCAGTATAGCAAAAAAGTGGGATATGCCAGTGAGGAGGTAGGTAGGTAGGACTGGGGAACAAAACTGTTGTGTTTTAAGCATCCCTCCCATTTTTTTTCCCCCACAGGATGCACTGGCTTAGAAGAGCTGATGGGGATTGATCCTTCATTTGAAGAGTTCCAGTCCAGTTTGTTTAGTTCCACATCCAAAGGCCTTGAACGCAGTGTTCAGACTAAAGCAGTAAATCAGCAGCTGAATAAGAATATTTCATTGTTCCTCATTCATCTGTCCCCTTACTTTATGCTTAAGCCAGCCCAGAAGTGCCTTGAATGGCTGATTCACAGGTAATCTACTGAATATCCTACATGTCAATAGATAAGGCTAGAAATGCAAGATTTCTTTTTCTCCAATGACAAAAACTTCAAATAATTTTACTTTAGCTGTCTGAAAATACAGGTCAAAATGTTAATGTGCATTAGTATTTATGGGGCCAGGTGCTCTTCTTTGCCAATTAGATTTTTGTCTTATGGTAAATTTCTGTGAAAATTTTAACCTGTCGTGGTACTCTGTATAAAAGCAATTACTTCCTTGCCTAGCTTTCACCAAAGCTGCCCAGCCCTAGGCGTCTTACAGAAGACACAGAGAGGCACTTATGTATTGTGCTTTTAGAAGTGGGCTTTGTCAAATAGCAAATTTTCAATATTAACTGTGAACCATAAACCCTAACTATCCTTATTTCAAGGTTTTGTTAGACGGTCTGAAGAAAAAAAACAACCAAGTATTTTGTGAAGTGATTTTGTACTTATTTATATAAAATAACCTATCCAAATACAGGAAGTGTAGTACTTACCATGAAAGAGTGGGTGATTTTCTTTGAATCCCAATTTTTTAAACATCTTTTAAAACATGTTTTACTGAGATTCATACTGGATTATTGTAGCATGTGATTTAATATTGAAATCTCTGCAGAAGAAATTAAGGTAGTTTTTAGTCATACAGGGACCTAAAATGGTTGATAGTGAGGGAAAACAAGGACTAGCACTGTTTCTTTCTTCTAGCACGTACAGGCTGGTAGCCACCTTGAGTTTCTGGGCTGTAGGTGGACCATGGATCTGAGTCAGTATGACAACCATGTCAGGTCTTGCTTAAAAGCAAGTAAACAAGGTATTTGGAGAAGAATGTGGATGGGTCTTTTTTATTTTTTGACTTCCAGATAGTTTTTAACGCCATATGTATGTTCTTTTCCTTAGATTTCACATTCATCTCTACAATCAAGACAGTTTGATTGGTTGTGTTCTGCCATATCATGAGACTAATCTATTTGTGAGAGTTATTCAACTTTTAGATATAAAAAGCCCAACTCATAAATGGCATTGGATGGATCCAATCAGGGTAAAGTATTTAACAGATGCGAAATGGGAGGAGCTTGAGGGACTTTACTTAATAATATCTTGACTCTTATGTTGCTTATGAATATGGTCCACCAATTTATGTAGTTAGTTGTAGAACTGTACTGAAAGATCTAATTACAGGAATGGAGTCTGGATGCCCATGTGTTGTTTCTGTTACCTTTCTTTAGAGATGAAGTTGATATGAAAAAGCTTTGACTTTTTACTCTTTGTTTTGGCTAAGTTAAAGCAATGCTTTTAAGGTGTAAGTATTTGCTAATTTTGGGAAGATAGATCAATTACTAAAATTCATGTTTATTTGCATGTAGCTTAAATGTAATTCTCTTCATCACCTGTCTTAATGTAGACACAAAGCATTCTAGAGCAGTGTGTGGATATCCAGTACTTATTCAATTTAAATGGTGTTAACTGATCAGCAGGATTAATTTAGAGATTATAGTAATTTTTACTTTCTGTGCTTTGCTTTACTCTGAGCGTTCTAATTTTACTTTTTTTTCACTGTGTAAAGAAACCTGGAGTCCCACTGGCGAGGGGTACTGTCATTACACACTGCTACAAAGACCTGGATTTCATGGATTTCATCTGCAGGCTGGTGGCAAAATCTGTGAAGGTTGTTCATTTATTCTAGAACATTGTTCATTGTCACTTTGTCTTCCCCATGTTTGTATAGTAGCGTGCTATTTCTTAGTATTTTGAACTACATATCAAAGAGTAAAATGAATCATTTATCAGTAAACAAAATGAGGATTTCTTTTATTATAATTTGTGAAGATGGTGGTCTGTCAGAAGTTCTTATAAGGAAATAGCTGTATACCAATGAGCCATGACAAAACAATTTGTCAGTACTGTATTATGTACTGTGTTGCCTCAGAGTACTTAATTGTCTTAATTTCTTTCATAAACTCATGGTATTAGTTTGTAACTGTGCTCTGTATTTCCATGTCTCTTCTGGGGGTTGCCATGGGTGTTTTAAATACACGTCTTCAAATATGATTGAGGACTTAAAATTGGGAATGCTAGAAGGTGGGCAAATTTATTTGTTTTTTTCAGCTAATGTCAAATAGAGGGCTAGTAGGGTAAGATGTATGACAGTTCCAGTTATTTAGAGAACTGGAATGTATCTGCTGTCAAAGTAAGCAAAGCACACACAATAACAGAGTTTATTCATAGGTGTAGAAGGAGGTGTTAAACACATACCAGTTAGCTTCTTGGCCATCCAGCTCTGAGTCTTGAGCAGTACACCAAGATCATGAGTGATTTTGGCTGCCTTATTCTGATTAACTACACTGGCACTCATTTCCATCTGCCATGTCTGTGAGGTGGAGCAGTAACCTCTGGTGAGGGTTGCTGCTGCAAGAGGTGATAAGACTTAAGTTGTGCCAGCAGGAGCTGGTGGAGCTTACAGGCTGGAGTTCTAAGATTCTGGTGATTTGAGAGAAGCCATGTATGCATTTCCACTTGCCCTGATGTCTGAACAACTGATTTTTTTTTCTGTGATCCAGGTCTTTTCAGAGTGTCCCGGCAATCCAGCTCAACTGAGAGTTCTCCTTGTGTTTTATGCTTCCACCATTGTGTCAGCTCTTGGAGCTGCAGAGAAGATAACAGACACTATGGTCTCTCTGCTGCTCCCTTACATCCAAAAGGTAGGTGAAGCTCTATTTCCTTCCTGTGTGATGAAGTGCACAGCGTTGTGCAGGTGTGCTTCTGCAGGTGTCTGAGAGAAACATCCTGTATGATACATATTGTGCCACTCAGCCTGATTTGAAACCTCAGGCAGGTGAGGGTCCATGGGAAATAATGTTTCTTCACACCTCAGATGAGCACTTTAAGAACTGTTTTCTACTCTGCATGAGGAATGGAGCTGTGAGAAATGGATACACAGTTTGAAGAATGTCTTTGCTATGAAATTTATCATGCTAAATCATGAGGAAATGGAGTCAGGGTAGACAGCCTGCTTTAATATCCTCTCTCCTCCAGGATTGTTGCTTTGTTAACAAACAGAGCAGTAGTTAATAAATGTGTCTTCTTTATCTGAGCACCCTGCATTACAGCTTTTTCTTCTTGAAAGTTGAGTTTGTAGATACCTTAAATGTTAACACATGAAAAAGAACCTAGTGTGATTCCGTAGATGTCAGAATAAAAATGATTTTTATGTTAATGTACTCTTTTGTGTTATTCTGTGTTAAAAATTCACCTTTATCTCCTTTTCTAGGGCTTGAAATCCTCTGTACAGGATTACAGAGCTGCAACATATATGATAATCTGCCAGATGACAGTAAAAGTGACAGTGGAGACTTCCTTGGTGCATTCCTTGATGGTCCAGATAAGCAAGACATTATTAAAAGTGCCCTCATTAATCAGGGATGGGCTGGCTTGCTTGAACCTACTTCTACAAACTCAGAAGGGAGATAAGCTTGGGAAAAAGTACGTGTACATGAATCAAATTTTCCCACTTTCTAAAATTCTAAACTGCACTTTGATAATTTGAAATTTGTATATCCTCATCATTAATGGGATACTTCCCTGTCAGAAGTTTTGGTAGTTGACATTTCAAAGGGCTCAGAAGTTCCTTTGGCTTACTTTGAAAATTTGTATGCTCACTATAGCAAAGGAGTCTCAGTGGTGCGAGTTGGTCACCTCTTGATCCTTCTCCTGCTGCTTCTCTTAGTAAGGGATTGATGTCAGTGTGCAAAACTGAGCCCTGTCAAGTAAGAGGTTTTCTGGAAAGTGCAAAAAAGTTCTGCCCCTTTAATGGAAAGGCTTTGAGTTTGTGTAGTTTAATGCCTGAAGCATAAGTGCTTCTGTATCACCACTTCTTTGATCTCACTTCAGGTGAGGTCTTCTCCTGGAGGAACATGTGGTAGATGCATTCTTATCTGTCTGTCCTGCTCTGGAACAGTTGGCTTGTGCTGTTAACATGCATTTGAACATAGTCCCACATGCTACAGGGAATTTGCTTGCTGCCAGAGAGGGATATTCCAATAGAAAAAATCTTATGAGGGATATATAGAGTGATTACCTTGCAGATACTTGCACACTGTCATAGGTTAAAAAGCGCAGGTGTGGGGAACTAAGGAGAGGCATGCTTGATGCATGCAGCATCCTGCCAGGTGGGTGTAAAAGGGGACAAGATGAAGCTTTGTGTTAGCAGAAAGGGAAATGGCTTCTACTCAGAGGATCTGTCGTTGCACGATTACTTCCCGTGCCTTTTGCTGCCACCAGGGGATAGGTGTGCTCCTTGCAGTGTGAAGATATCTCTTCCTGCAATTCATACAAGTATTGTTTCTTGTACTGCTGTGTTCAACATGACTGGCAGTACTGTCTTTTCTTCTTGGATGTTAAATGGGCCAATAAACCTCTGGCACTAAGGAAGTGGAGCCTCTTGAATCTTTTCAGTGTTTGCTTGCAGTGGGGCTGTTACCTGATGCTGAAAATTGAATCCTCGTGAAGTCTGCATGGTTTTGAAAGTGTTTGTAACCCAGATGAGCTTACATACTTTTCTTTTTTCCCCCTTTCCATTGTGCAGGCCATTTAATTATCTGTGCAAAACCCCAGAACTGGTAACATTTTTGCAAGGCCTGTCAGCAGGTTATGATGTCTCTCCTCTTCTCCGCTACCTGTTGCCTCACCTTGTTCACACCATTGTGAAAAGTGATACAGGTAAGTTAGCACAGGTTCTTTGTATGTTTGCTTTCTGTTTTTCCAGCTGTTTGTTGTTTTTTCTTTTTTCTTTTCTGACTCTTAGAGGTGTATTCTAGTACTGTGAAATCATTCTTGGGTAGATTGCATGTACTCCATATGTGGTTTAATTAGGGGACAGCTGTGTTTACCCAGTGAATTAAATGTGCCTGGGAACAGTCTGGGGCAGCAAGGCTGACTGGCATGCAGTTGCAGCCTGTGTCTGACCTAGTGAGTCTGTTTGCACTGTGGCCCTCTAGCTGCTGAATCACGACTGGGAAAGCTCTTTTGTTAAAAAGGTCCAGATTCACACCAAGGAATGCTGTAGGGAAGTTGCTGGCACAGCTTTTAGCAGCAGGTCTGGAACATTCCAAAGTGTGCTTGAATTTATTGGCAGCAGACCAGGCTTTGGCATTTTAACGATGTTGGTATAAAGCATTGCTAATGGATCACAGAGAGTGCTGGTAATCAATGAGCACTGTGATCTTCAAGCTGTATGCTTGGTTCACCAGAGGATGATGCCTGTACAAGCTGTTTGCATTAATCAGTATGAAGGGGTAGTTCTCTAACTATTGTTCATATTTTGTTATTGTCCTTAGAGGAGCAAGAAGAATCCGAGGAGACAGAAAATGACATTTACATCAAGCATCTTCAAGCTATTCTTGAGAGTATACCACTGGAAAAGGATTTAGATTGCCTGTTGGCTTCGTGAGTTGATTCAGTTCTTTTTCTTATGCAGTACTGCAGTCATTTCTGGTTTAAGAATAAATAATTCCTGACAATGGCATTAGGATTATATGAGCATGTTTTTCTGAGTCCTTAAGTTAAGTCCGCATGTGGATTTTGAAATTTAAACTTTCGGTAACCCAGAAGAGCCATTCTTTTAGCATTTGTGGGAGTAGTTGTGGGACAGAGTGAAACTTCAGGCCAGGAGCAAATCTGTATTTGCAGTAAATAATTTATATTAATCCCAACCTGTTAAGAACTGTGCTTTATAATAGTAATGAAAACAATACCATGCAAAACATGGCTTTTCCTTTTGTTTGTAATTTTAGCAAGTTCCTTGAAGAGTTTATCTCCCATGGTACAGAGATTGAATCTAATCCCACCAAAATGGCTGCACTCAATCAAAAGATCCTTCCTCTTATCAGACTTCTTGAGAAAAAGTAAGTTCCATTTCTCTATGACAGACCCATAGTCTGTAGAGTTTTGTTTTACTTATCTGTCCTTACATATTTTGCTATCACTGTCATACATGGACACAGACCTACTGGCTTTATACTACTACAGCTCTTTACTTTGTAGCATGACCTTCTCTGCTCGTTATGTATCCTAGTGGTCTGCATATCGTTCATCTGTGTTAAGACAAAATGGTTGATTGCTTTTGCAAAGCCATTTAAAATATCTGGTTCGGCTGATTGCATGTGCATTCAGTTTCCTTGGTTTTCCCTGCATTTCTCCTGTAAATACATGTTTTTCTATAATCCTCTGCAGAAAATATTGATGGTTTTGTCTTTTGGCAGGTATCCTAAAGCCTTAGACTCTGTGTTGGAGAAGCACCTGGAAGATTGCACAGATGAGGCTGACCAAAATCTTTTTCATCAATTTATTTCACTTTCATTAAGCTGTGGCAAGTACAAGGTAGGTGGGATTGTGATTCTAGCTCTTATATGGTTATACTGTCAGAAGGCTGATTTCTGAGAGTTCTGTTCTCTATTCCGTCTTATAAATAAAATGTCTACCAGTCTCACAAAAAAAAGAAAAAAAAAACCCAAATCAAAAAAAAAATAACCCAACTTGATTAAATATTTTGGGGAGGAGCTTGGTCAAAACTGTGGTAAAATAAAAGCTGTCAGATCTTTTAAGTTTTTGTTTATCATAAGGACTCATGAGTGTGAGCTTTTTTCTGTGGTTTAAATTTACGCATTTTCACCAGCTCCAATTGCTACCAATAATTTTTTCCTTGGAAACATGGCCACTGCATACACCGTAGTGGTCAATAGTGACCACACAGTGGTGCCCAGCTAGGCCTCATCTTACTTAAGGATGTTGTCAGTGTCAGAGGTGTCTGTTTTGGGAAAGCTGACAAACAACTTTATCACTGTTGAGAGAAGATGGTTTGGTCCTTTTTCTTGCACTGATTTTATGAATGTTTACAGTCGGTAGCATGGAAGAATAGAGTGACCACAGAGTTCTTCCTGTGCCATTTCTGAAGAGCAATTGAAACTCAGCTTAACACAGAATAACATTACTGCAACAGGTCTGGCCAAGGAATTTGTTATAAGAGATGGTTAGTATTATGGCTGTTGTTTGCAATGATTGAAAGACTGAGAACACTTAGGAAAACATGACAAACTACATAAAGAAGCGCTTCCTGTATTTTTGTACTGATTTAGCAAAGGCGCAGGCTCTGTGTCCAAGTAACAAGTGGATTAACAGAAAAACAAAGCATGCAGAGCAAAGGCATATGACTCTCTTCCAGCTTTTAAGGTTCCTGAGATAAGTGCACACAATTGGACTAGCAGGGATGCCTTTTTAACAGTTTCTATCTGTGCTCTGTGACACTGACGTTGTCACCAGAGCTTTCTCAGAATCCTTAGATAAGTGTAATGCTTTTCTAGGACATAATGGTGTCTGTAGCTTACTGTACTTTTCAAGCTATCTTCCAAAACCTGTCTGCAATAGTGAAGAAGACAAATTTAAAACAGTTATACAACATCATTGTACTGTAGTTTAACTTTCTAGGTCTGGATTATGCAGGTTTTCTTCTGGTACAAAAAATTGCTATAAGAATGTCTCCCATTATCCTTATATATATTTGAAGTATTTTTAACATGCAATGGGGTCACTGTGAAATCTGTATTTCAGTTTCTGGAAGACTCTGATACCTCCCTTCTGCTGAGTTTGAATCATCCTCAGCCCGCTGTGCGGGTCCTGGCTCTTCAGCATTTGAAAGATGTTATTGAAACTTCAAAGGTTTGTGTCTGAATCTCTCACTTACAGAACTGACTTAACATAGAATGTCTTCAAAAAGCTGTTTGCCAGACTTACCAGTTGAAGATGAGTGGTATGTGGAACTGTGCCTTTGTCATCCTTACTGCTTTTCATGGTGTTTTCAGTAGGCTTCTGTCACCATTTTCCCATATTCTGGAGTCTGGATAGAGTTCTTGTTTATTAAGATGCTTGCACACTAAGATAAAATCCAAGCTAATGAATATTTCTGGTTTTCTTTCTTTTGAAAGGAAGTTGAAAAGTTGTTGAAAGTTAGTCTGCCTGTGAGGTCTCATTTAGATGATATTACCACTTCTCTTACACTAGAATTCAGATATTTCATTAAAAGCCTGTAAACTGTTCTACCTACAAATGATTTTTTTTCCCCTTTGACTCTGTTTTCCTTTATTTTTTCAGGAAGGCTTTGATCAGGCTTTCATAGAAGAAGCAATTTTTGGTCGGCTCAAGGATGACAACAGAGATGTTGTGATGTCTGCCCTCAGTTCTTTGGAGGTAAGTGTGTGTCTTTTGCCATGCAAGATTTTACCTGGTCTGGGTTGTATTCTGTGTAGTTGTCCTTCTTGTCCTTGTGTCATTAGTGTGTGACTTTTATCCTTTAACAGGATAAAGCAGCACAAATTTAGGAGGCTTGTGTTGTTTGCCATCTCACAATTACCCCCCAAATCTCTGCTACCTGATCCTTCCCAAAGTGTTGGCAATTAAACAGAATTCATCAATTTTGGTTTGGTTTTTTTTTCTTTCAGTAGCTACTGAAGCATACTTAAATCTTTGATTATCATTTGAGGTGTGCTTCCTGCTTATTCTGTACGTTTTTCTGTAAAAAGGCAAGCCACACTCTCTGTCTTTTGGATGGAAAGTGGTGCAGTCACAAGACATTACTCTAGTGAGAGGTGCTTGGTTGAGTTTTTCCATGTGCAAGTCATTTGGTCAGTTGATAGTGGCAAAGTCCTGAGCTCCAGCTCAGGTTTGCTGGATAGGACTCTGGTATGCATTGTACTGATTGTTTCCAGCTAGAGTAACAGTCTGTCTTTATGGTTTCTGCTAGTAGTAGTGGAGAATATTATTAGCAGTAGTGGAATTGGTCTTGTGTGTTCATTCATTCTTGATCACTAATAAATAGGAATAGAAGCACGTGAGTGCTCCTTTAAACTTTAGTATCTTTTGTTAATGTGCCTTATATTTTTGTGATCCAAATGCAATGTAAAGTGAAAGCAGTTCTTATTTAATTATAAAGTGGTTTGCATATCATTTATTAATTTTACCAAACATTTCCACAATCAATAAATTCTCCATACTTTAGCATATCAACAGGGCATACTGAACAGCCTTATTACTTCTTTTTACCTGATAATATTTTCATTACATGAACATCACTAGGAATGCAGTTAGTGCTGTTTGATCTCTGTTTCCACTTGGTATAGCAGATAAATTTTCCATTAGGATGTGGTAAATAGTTTTGTATATTATTGTATTTTCATTCTTTTTTCTTGATTATGGTTCAGACTTTCAGGAAACAAGTCAATCCAGAAGTAATAGTATCAAGTCTTTTGAACATTTTCCAGAAAGCTGATCTTTCAAAGGATGGAAAGTGGTATGTTTGTGCTTTTTTTTCAGTCTACATTCTTTCTGTATAAATTAATTCTTTGAAAAGCAACTACAAAGAATACTTTTAAAACTGTGTTTCTCTGTGAATGCTTTTTGCTACTCTGTTTCTACGCTGAGTTAGAGATGTTCAATTATTTGCATAACATTTCCCACTAATTCCTTATTTGTTCTTGGTCCTATTTAGATACAGAAAATCAGCATGGAGAATAGAGAACAGATCAAAGAAATGTTGCCGGCATGTTTGAATAATGTATTTTCAACATGATTTGTGCTCTTTTAGGTACAAGGTTTTGGAGCAAGCAGTAAAAATTTTAGTCAAAGAGGAGATTTTGAAAGAGAAGAAAGAACTGCTAGATGAAGCAGTAATGCAGTTGTTACCTTTTATGATAATCACTAATGCAAATTCAAAATCTTCAGACTGGAAAATGGCTGTTTGTCTGTCAGAGTCTGATCTCTGCTCCTTACACCCTTTACTGAAAGGCTGGCCAGAAGGTAAAGCATTTCTTGTAACTAATTTGATAAGAGACAGATTGTGGCAAGTTAGGACCTCATCCTTATTGAACTTAAATACATACTGAAGGAGACTGGCTGTCACTAACAGGCTGTCATGCTGTAACTGTGAATGCATTTCTTAAAAAAACTCTTTGAAAAGAGGTAGAAATTGTTTAGTGTGTTTCTGACACTGATTCTAATATTATTGAACCACCAGTGTGTTAATATGTGATTTTTTTACCTAGATTATCTGACTTCTCTTTTTTCCCTTGGAGTAGCTCTTGAAGAGGCAATTAAATCTACCAAGTCTGCAGAGTTGGTTGGAGTGGCCAATGAGAAAATTATTCTTCTACTTTCTGGAAACTTGACTTCAGGGGACCCTTCCTTACTATTGCAAATGGTACGTGTACCATGGTACCCTGACCTTAAGAAGTTTTACTTTTCAGGTGGTGACTGTAATTGAACAAATGTGATATAGAAGAACTTTTCATGGCTGCTCTAGGCACTAGTATGCAATCATCAATCTGCTAGGCAAACATATGTATATGTGTGTGTGTGTATATATTAATTTTTTATATAGATATGTATGTATTTATATATAATTTATATTATGTATTTATATACAATTTTTGTACATATGTATAAAATAGTAAACCGCAATACCATCCAGATAAAGCAAATTTTTTCCTTAACATAAGGAAAAGAAGTGAAGTTATTACCTATTTAGACAAATGATTAGTGTATCTAAATTCAAAGAATTTTTAGTTTCCTGAGTAAAAACTTTGTAGAGAATAAGGAAATATACCTGTGGGTTGATCATAGAAACTGATGTTTGTGCATTGCCAGGTTTCAAAGAGCACCCTTACAGCAGACAGTAACTTGTTACCTATGATAGAAGGTAAACAGCATTACACCATTTTTCATTTACATGTTCAGTTTAAAGTCATAGTGAAGTGCCACTGTCGTACTGATTTTTGTTGTCCTCCACTCCTTTTTCTAAGGTTGATGACCTGATACTCGTTGCTGAAACAGAATCTGACAGTGTGAGACAGAAAGCAGCTACTCATATAATTGGTTCAGTGCTTGTTCAGTGCTGCTGCAATACACAGATGAAGGAAAATTATTTTCCAGTGGCTATCAGAGTCTTCCGCTTCTTGGATAAAAAAATTAAAAATCTCAGAACTTGCGAACCTGCAGAGGTAAGATGTCAACAGTGTGGAGAGGGCATTTTCTTGGTATTGGAAAGCAATACAAAGACTTTTTTTTAAATTTTATTTTTTAATTGCTTTTATTGAAGGCCACGTTCAGAAACTTGGAGAAGGACGGAAAAATCTTGCTTTCATTTCTTCTCAGAGCAAAACCACACACTTGGCAATAGTGCCATTAAGAATTACTCTAATATTTTACCACTCCTGTGAGTCTACATTAACAAATTAGGAACTCCAGAGCTTTAGGCTAGCACCTCACCAACTGATTCGTTGTTTTGGTGCTGTGGGCTTGGCACAAAGTTCGTTGTGTTTCTGCCAGTTGCCCTGTGGTGTCATGTGATGTCATTGTTAGACTTAGGAATACTGGGGGGTTTAGTCCTTGAGTCAAGGTTTGCTGGTTCATTCAGCAGGGGAAAGAAGGAATTACTAAGATATGTTCTAGAGGAGGGCCATGAAAATGGTCCGAGAGCTGAAACTTTGAGTTGCAACCTCAGGCAAGTCCTTGCAGCAATACTAAAAGGGTTGTTCCTGAATTTGCTGGGTTTTGATTTATTGTCCAGCTCCAGGAGTAGATGTACTGGCACTTGTTGTGGGGTAACGTGGAGACACAAGGAAGAGCCATCACAGGACTAGGAGCAATGTTCAGAAAGAGCACTTCTGTATCTTTTTGCTACCTTTTTTTCTTAATTTTATGTGTGTTTCCATTGGAATTTTCTTGACTAATTTTGTTGAGAAACAGCTCTAGATTTTTTTTTCTGCATGCAAGAAACCCATGTGAGCAGGGCTGTGTTTCTGTGTGTACATCCCCTCACACACTCACACATAGTGACACATGGTAATTATTTATTCTGATCTGAGGTTAATCCATTAATGATTTTTTGTACATGCAAGTATCTGAAAGAGATGGATTATTTTTCTGGAACAGAGCTAGTTGAAAGTGTTAAGCTGAATGTTGAAAAATGCTGCAATTCCCAATCCCTTTGAAGGGGTAGTTTAGAGAGATTGATATTTTACTCTTCTCTTACCTCATTTATGTACACTGTAATTATGGTAGAAAGAGCTGGCATAGGTTTTAAATCTGCAGATGCAAGTTTCAATGTAAAATCAGAAATGTAATTCACTCCATAAGGATACCTCTTTGGAGGTTGGAAATTAAATGTTGCTGAATTTTAGTGCTAAATTTCTGTTTTCTGTTGCAGGAATTGTGACAGAATACATTAAAATCAATTTTCATTCACAGGAAACTCCCCTAAATTGGTCTGTTGAAACAGTAGAGGAAACTTTGGTGCCTAAGGACTTGTTAAGTGCATATATAGAAAAGCTCAGTAGTGATGAGACTGCTCAGGCAGAGGAGTCAGCTATGGTCCTGTTCTTATTGAAAAACTTCATTAATGGCCTAAAACCTCCCCTGTCCTTTTCAAAAGGTAGGTGTTAAGATTTTGCCTGTCCCTTACATCAGTGAAGAAGGAAAGTGTTTGGGTTTTTTTCCTTCAGAAGTTGTTGGAATCAAGGAAATTTTGCTTCCCTAACCTTCTCCTTTATTATTGACATCTGTAAAGATTACTTACTTGTGAACATGACATCAACCAAATGTATTGTCTTCTTTTAACTAGAGATGTCTGTTTTCTCCTGGTTTCTGAGAGTGTTCCTGTGCGCCCACTGTGTCTTAATTGTAACCTTTATTTTTTAGAGGAATCTTGGTGGAATCCCGAATCTCTGAATCAAGATAGCCAAGACTACCTGCACCTCCTTTTGGGGCTGTTTGACCTGCTTGTCAGTGGAGCTAGTGAGGGAAGCAATGCTCTTCAGTACAGAGCATTGATGAATCTCTTATTCAAGGTATTATTTTTGCATTTGTTGGTCTGAATTATGAGCCATCAACTATTACACAGTTACACTAATTTTAAGGAAAACTGAGCAGAACGGTCAACAGGTCATGCAATACTGCTTGTGGCATTCAAGTACTGTGAGGAGATGGAAGTGTAAGCTGCAGCTGGGTTACTTAACCCTAATTAAATGTAATAATGGAAAACTAAAGTTACAAAAACCCCCCCAAAACACAAATGTACCAGTTGAGGCAAAGGTGAAAACATAACACTGATTTGCAGGACAAGACTGAGAGACTAAATTTTGAGCTAAAAGTTTTGGTTCTATCTGGTAGCAAGACAAAGGGTTGCTTTGTAAAATTTGTTAGTGTTTAAATACAGAAACTGAAAGGAAAACTTCTAGGAGAAATTTAGTGTTTCCTTATTACATCATCTCATGGTTTTTCATATGCATATTTAAATGACATCTGGACATGCACATACATGCAACATTTACTCAATTACTTTTTCTTTCTAAAAGACACTGTTTCTCTGTTTTTCTGAGACAAAGTTCTCTTTCAGTGTACCCCTTTGAAGTGGTTGGGGTGGTTTATCAGATATTTTCAGAAGTAGTTTGCCAAATAAATAAAACAAGTGCTTTTCTCTTTTTTCTTTTTTTTTTCCACTGTGTTAAATTTAAGGTACATCTAAAAGATTCAGAGGTTCTCTTCAAATTCCTTTCCATTTTATGGACTTACAGTTACAACCTTTCAAATCATCTGAACTATGAAGTCAGTGCAATGCTACAGACTCAGGCTCTGTATATTGGCTATGCACTGCTTGAATCACAAACAAACCAGAAAAAGAAACTACTCCTATCACCATCATCTCCTGGTAAAGTAAAACAATATCTGTCTGTCTATCTACCTATCTATCTATCTGTCTATCTCTCATCTTAGAACTCAATCACAATACTTTTTAATTTTGTGCAATTTTACTATATTTTGTACCATGAAGGGTATCTGTAGTTATTTATGATTAGCTGCACTGGGCTGAGACAGCTCTCTTGCTGATTCACTGCTGCAGTTATCAGTCCAAGCTTGAAGTAAGTAAAGCCACTTTTTTTAAAAAATTTTAAAAGTGTTAAAGGAGCACAGTGCTGTGCTGAAGAAGCTTTTATTACAGGACATTACTGTCTGTGCAGTGTCAGGGTGTGACAGTCAGTAGCAATATATGAGCTCTGAGCTTAAACAGGAATATGAGGACTGTGATGAAGTTCAGAGTCATGGGTCTGTGAGACTCATGTTGGTTTTGTGTACCCTAGAGGTTTACAGTGAAAAGAGATGACTTCTTCATTCCAAAGTAATGTTGATGCCTCTCTAGGGACAGCTACAGTAAAATTTTCACCATTTATTTTACTCTGTTCTTTTCCTCCTTCCTTCCCGCATTCTTTTTGCAGTGGTGATATCTTTGCTAATTAACTTGGGTAGTCCTGTGAGTGAAGTTCGAAGGGCTGCTCTCAACTGCCTCCATTCCTTGAGAGGAGTAAAGGAGTCTCTATTTCATCCTGTCCTTCAGCACTTGGAGCAAAAGACAGAAGAGATTGTATCTGACCCTACATACGTAGCACAGGTATTTTCCTTATTAAGGTGTATGTTAATACAAGTTTTGTCTGCTGCTGTGAGCTTCTAGCTTACAGAAAAGAAATCAAGTTAAGCAGGAAAGTTAATTGTCTTTCTATTCTGTAGTAGACTGATTTATAATTTTTTTAAGAACTGTAAAAACATTCAAGTGATTTATTACATGCAGAGAGCTAAGAACCTAAGAGGCATTAACGGTGGTTTATTTCCAGATGAAGAACTCTGCTTATATCTAGATTGCATTGTTATGAAAGCATCAAATAAATGTTTTAAGGCATTTTTATTGCAGGAAAAAACTTAATTTTCACTTTGTTAATGAACTAGATTATGGAAACTCTATTTGAGGAGCTTGAGACACAACCAAAACAGAAATCCCAGAAGAAAAAATTGATGGAAGCTTTGGAAAACATACTTGATTGTGTACAGAGCCCTATTTTTCCATCATATATTGCAAGAAACTTAATGAAAATTCTTCATGAAATCCATGGTGAAGTAAGTGCTGCCTTTTGAGTCATTTTATGGGTTCTGCACTTGAGTGAAATGCTGAAATCAAATTTCATTTAGTAATAATGCTGTTAAATAATTCCATAATGTATTAGATTATTAGGTATTAAGTTGACACCTCCAGTAATATGCAGTAAAACGGCAAAGTACAATTTAATGAAACATAAAACATTAGCACGCTCCTTCCGGGAATGTAATGGCTGCAGGATTGTGCATTGGAATTTTTAAGGAAACTCCCTGGATATTACTAAAAAAGACCAGTTTCAGAAGAGGTTGTTACAGAAGAAATGTATTGCCTTGGTTATGTGTCAGTGAACATAGAGTTCTGTACAGAATTGCAAGGTATTAAGTAGTACTGTGAATTTCTTTTATATATATTAACCTACTCTTATCTAGCATATTCAGAATTCTCCAAGTGCTGGAAAATATATGACTTCAAAGTTCTAAAAATGAATTAAATTAGAATTTTTATGCTCTGTTCAGTTGTATGTGTCTTGAAAAGGTTGTGAACTGCATAGAGGGGGTGAGTGGTTTTGCCTCACATTTGGGTTTTGTGGAAAACAGCAGTCATAAATTGGTGGGAAAATTACCTTGTTTCTGTACTTTGAAAATATGAAATACTGCTCTGCAAAGGAGAATAGCTAAGGAGCAGATGAGCAAGTACTTGGGGTAATCTCACATTATGTCTTACATTTTTCCAGTTGGACGCTGTTGCCTAAAATACTGTGTGCAGTGTGTTACAAGAGAGGGGATGCTGCAGTAAAATGAAGCTGTGCTCCTGGAAAGCTCTTAAATTGAGAATGGATAAAAGCTTCTGTTACACATTTTCTCTGTTTGCAGATGGTGCTCTCTCACCTCTTGCCTGCACTAGACCGTTTGCTAGAGAAGGTCTTTAACAAACCTGAGGCAGTGTTGAAAGATGAAGTTATTCTCCTGCATCTAATCCTTGGAAAGTTTAATGAATATTCAGCAACGCTCCTGTGCAAGAATCAGCAGAGTCTGGATTTGTTTATCAAAAGTCTGCATGCTGCCAAGAAAATATATGAAGAAATTCCACCATTTCAGATTACAGCACTTGGGCAGGTATGGCTTTATGAAAGACCTTTCATTTATTTTTATGCTTAGAGCAGCTAGCAGTGTTTAGGATTGGATTTAAAAGGGCCCTTTCTATTTGATGGAGTCCATAGCTTTCAACCTGTCTTGCTTTTAGTACAAGTTTTCAGTGTCTCCACAGTGTCTTTGAAACATCTAAACAGCCTGCAAAACTTGAACTCTTAAAGCTACCAGGAGGAGAAATTGCTGCTTGCTCTATTTTTTGCATTTTGACAAGCATGAAATAGAAATACTGTATTTACAAATAGATGAATTCCTGTATTATTACAGATACTACTGTTCCACAGGTTTTAGGTTTTTGTCAGTCAGGCAAGAGCTTTACCTAATGTTTTTCTTCTGAGGAAAAATGGTCAACAAAATACAGTAGGTGAGAAATAGTTTCATTTGAAGGAGGCTACAAATTCGGGCTTATATTAGCCAGGTGTTGGCATGTACTTCCCAAAGGCTGGCAACAGCAAGTTTGTTCCCCACACCAGTCAAGTTGTATGAAAAATTTCAGGAATCAGTTTGTTGGATATTTCACATGTATGTGATTTACATCTTTCAGATTCCTGGATAACACATAGTTAATGTGCAAATTGATGGGGTGTGTCATACAGAATCCAACATATATTAATTCCACACTTTATGATTTTGTTACCCTCTTAAAGTAAATCTCTCTGCGTCCTTTTCTTTCCCCTTTTGTAGATTACTAAGCCATTCTTTGCAGCTGTGTCAGATGAGATGGTTCAACAGAAGCTACTAAATGTGTTGTTTGACTTACTCTTAAACTGTAAGAACCCGCTTTGTGCCCAGACAATCAGCAGTGTGTTCAAAGGGGTAAGTGGCAACCTCCAGAACACAGAAATACATTCAAACCTACTGCAGTGTGATTTTGTGTCACCTACATTCAGTAACACTTATTGTTTCTATCATTTATAGCAGGAAAGGAATGGGAAGCTTTTTGTCAAATAATGGAATAGCATTAATGGCACAAAAAGTTTGTTAAATGACTGCTTTTAGAATGTATTTCTTTAAAAGCCACCTATCTGTCATTTACAACACTAAGTGAATGAATTCACCAGAAGTCACTTCTTTCTGCTGCACTGATTTTCAATTTCTGGGATATGAAAGGAATATGTGGATTGTGTACCCACATATGGGATATGTGCAGGAAAGGGATGTGTTTTTAAAAAAAGGCAGGGCACAGATATGTGATGTGACAAATCTTTCATTGGTGCTTGCATTGTTGTTTTGTTTCAGATTACAGTGTGTGCTGAGCAGATTGTCAGAGAACTGGAGCTTCCTGAGAAAACCAAAAGTCCTGCCACTGTTCAACAAACCAGAAGGCAGAAAATGCAGCAACAGAGGTAAAATAACTAGAAACCCCACGAGTATTGTCCGTGCAGTTTGAAAACACCACTTGTCTTAAAACATTGCACAGTTTGTATTGAAAGCACAAGCAACTATTTCTTCTTTTCCTCTGCACAGTAAAAATAACTCCAAGCTACTTTAGCATGAGAAAACCAACTCATGTTGCTATTTGAGAATTGATGGAAGTACAGTCAGAATTTTTAAAAAAACCAAAACAAAAACAATCCAGCATTTTTAATGTTGACATTTGATTTTATAGAATCTGGCTTGATGCAGTTGACCAAGATTCATTTTTGTTAATAGTGAAGTTAGTTTAAATATAGATATGTGGAAAAATTACATAAACTTGGCTGAACCCTACAGATGTTCATCAAAATATTTCTGTTAGTTGACTGAAAAACAGTTTCCATTAGGTTGGTAAAATAATCACTAGTTTTTAGATCTTTGTCCTGTTTCTTCTCTCCATTCTCATAAGGAACTGTTTTGTTCACTGTACTTACTCTCTTTAAACATTCTTTCAGCCATATTGAAACAGGATATTGAGTTAATTTTCCTGGTTTGACCTAGAATAGCTTTTCTAATTTTCCTTCACTTGACCATTTTGAATAATCATCGCCTTTTAGATTGTTCCATCTGTAAACTGTACCTGTCACGGTTTACAAACACACAGGCTTACAGACACCCCCATTGCCTGCATAGTAAGTGTGTTAACCACTAGTAGTTCCAGAGAAGCAAGTTTCCTGGATGGCAAGCAGATCATCATTTGGACAGTTACCTGGTAACAGATTTTGGTTTTTTCCCCATTTCCAGAAGTGTTTCCAAGAAACACTTGTTTTTTCAAGTTTGGTCTGAATTTTTTTTGTTGTTTGTTTAAAATGTGTTGCTGCTTCAATCAAAAGCCCACACATTGCCACCTCTCCAGGGAGCAGCAGTAAAGGATATACATTACTGTGTGAAAGAATAATTGCCTTTTTTTACTTGGGTGGATGTGTGTGTTTCCTGAAGCACTGTAGCATTTCCTTTGCAAATCCCTGATTGTTTGCCTTGTCTTTTTAGAAAGCCTCAAGATGCAGAACTGGCACCAGAAACAAGCCACTTCAGCTGGCAGAGGGTGATGCTTATTCTGGAGTTACTGCAGCATAAGAAGAAGCTTCGGCGCCCGCAGGCGTTGGTACCTGCACTTTTCAACCTTCTGAGCAGGTAATGGTGCCCCCACAGCAGAGCCCTGGGGCCTTCACTTCTGCAGCAGACACTCTAAAGCATGGAGATGGTGGCTACTGTGTCTCTGCTTTGTTGCCATGTCTTGTAGCTTAGCTTGCCTTTTTCAGCTGAACTTCTTTTGGGCCACTCAGAGGAGGGGAATGGGAAGTTGTTACGATTCTTTTCCCTTTGAAGCAATAAGATTTTTACCTGGTGCACACCTTCTCTTGTGTGAAAACTTTATCGGGCAGAGGGCTTGGGATTGCTAGCAAGGACAACACCTGTCCTCAAACTAGGATAATTGGTAGGACTCGTGTATTCAGCAGAGCTTTTACAATTCTCTAAGCTATGAAATTCCTCCCAACACATTGTGGAACAGTCTTAGTCCAGTGCCACCTAAGGAAACTATTGTTTTTCCTGCCAGCCCTATCTCCAGGCACTTAGGAAAGTTTACATGTAGATTGGGTGTTTGTCTTTCTTTCCTTATGACTTGCTTGTACGTAGACTGACAACTACAGTTCAGGTTATACTTATGTTTTTGGCAGTGCTTTGATAAATGTCTTTTATTAGACCAGTTGATGCATTTGAAAACAAAAAGAGACTTTTTTTGGCATAGACTTTTTGGAAGTTTCAAGTTAGAACTTACATGGAATTAAAATTGCAGTTTCCTATTTGTATCTTAATATGCAGTTTGGTTACTTATTTTTCCATCTCTGTTTTTTTTCCTGAATGTATAGATGTCTGGAACCCATGGCATCAGAAGAAGAAAATATGGAATATACAAAGCAGCTGATCCTCAGCTGCCTGCTGAACATCTGTCAGAAATTGTCATCAGATGGTAGCAAGGTCCCAGCAGGTAAAAATCACCAGACTCATCTCTTGGTAATTCTCTCACCAGGACAGCACAAAACCAACTGTATCTATCTTTTTTCTTCCTCAATCTACACAGTATTGTTGAGGAGAGATTCCTCTGTAAGGGTGTACAAGTTTGCCTTCCTAATGATTTTTTTAGGTATTAGGTATGCTTTGCAAATTGAAACCACTGCTTGAGTGTACTGTTTATTCCTACATGGCTGACCATTAAAGTGTTAATCAGTGAATATTTTTACCTGTAGATATCCTGGACAAAGAAAAATTCAACGTGGAACTGATAGTTCAGTGCATCAGAATTTCTAAAATGCCCCAGACACACCACCATGCTCTGCTGCTCCTTGGTGCTGTTGCTGGAATGTTTCCCGTAAGTAACACCTGGAATTTATGCTTTGGCTCTTCTCTTTGGTTTCCAAATATTGGGTAGAGTGACAAACATACAGATCTGTTCGGTGGGGAAAACTTCCTGAAATGAGCAAGAGGCAAAATGGACAGGTTGCCTGCTCCTTTAGGGCTTTCTGTTCCATTTTAGTTGAAAACAAACCTCTGTCTTGCTCTGCCTTTGGTCACCAGCCATTTATGGCTCACAGTGGAATGCAGTAGAAATGGAAGCAGCTTTCTGACACCAGCCCTGCCTCACCTTCCCACTGTGGTCACAGCTCTCATGCCTTGTTTCTTCTTTCTCCTGCTTTTTTATGTAAAGAGGGAAACCACCTGGCCTGATAGCACATGCGTTCTTACACGTTTCTATCTTGTACAACACTGGAAAATGTAGTTGTACTTGATGATAAAACTGGGTTGTTCTGGTTTTAATTGACCAAGAAACAGGCCTTTTCTTGTATGGATTGAAATTTGACTGTACACTGTTGTAAGTAAGGTTCTTTTGCTTTGAAACTCTTAAGCCAGCAAAATGTATCCAGGTGTATTAAATTCAGTTTGCATCTTTATATTCGCCTCACTATTTTCTCCACACGTTTGGAAAGGTAGCACTTTTTCCAGAAGACAAAACTGTAATGTTTTTGATAAATTTTTGGAGGACTTTGAGGTTTTATTGTTTGGGGTTTTTTATCTCCATCTTACTGCCATCACCTGCTATAGAACTAGGTGTTTATTTTACAGTAATATTGGCTCTTAAAAGATTTTTAAGGTCAGAATAACAGGAAACATTTTGTATCCATCTCATCTCGCTTTTAATATCTGAAACACTTCTTCCCTTCACTAAAACAGAATGAAAAATATGCCAATAATTTATTGGTCTAAATTCTGACAAAATCTAGGAAATCAAATTTTGAGCCAGGTGACACCTCTAATCCAGCCTTCTTAAAATTGGTTACTGTGGTTACAGTCTAGGCCCCCAAAAAGCCAAAAATTAAATTGAACATGGTTGGTTTACACTGTGTGATTGTGGATATTGCAGATGTTTTACAGGTATAAAAAGGGTGGGTGGGAAAACCACTGGAATCTGTTGCACAATCACATTTGTGCTTCTGCAAGTCTCCTCATAGGTGGTTTTATTTGTTGTATTCACATGGCACTGAGTGGAAGGACACAAGGTGTCTCGTCACACTAAACTCTCAATCTTCACTCTTTAATTTCTTGCTTAGATGTGTGTCTTGGTTTCTAAATCTTACTTAGAACTCTACCAATCACACAGTAAGTAGCATTTAGAGACAAGATACATTTGAAATTCGTTTAGGGAGATTTTGAAAGATACTCAAGATTCTCTTTCAGTTTTTTGGGCTTTTTAATGGGGGTATAGTGTCATTTGTGTAGAATATGAATAAGAATGAGGAATGCCTTAAGGTATAATATGCACAGCAGCATGAACTGATTTCATTGTTCTTTTCCAGGATAAAGTTCTTCACAACATTATGCCCATTTTTACATTCATGGGAGCAAATGTCTTGCGTCTGGATGATACCTACACTTTCCAAGTAATTAACAAGACAGTGCAGATGGTTATTCCTGCTCTTATACAGGTAAATTGGTCTACTTAATGAAAGATTATTAATTAAGTAAATTATTTAGAATATTGGTGGTAGAATAAGTTGTCACCTACTCTAGGATTATTTTTGGGTAGACATTAAATTATATGTAATATAATGTAATTCAGACGCCTCTGTCTCTGACTGACTGAGTTCATCAGACTGCTGCTTCTTTTCAGTCTTTTGAGTTCCTGCACTTTTTCATCATAAAAATAGCAGACAAGTTCAGTAGAGGAACCATGGGAAGTAACCAGCTGGTTATTAGTCCTATAATACATCATGGTCATAGGAATAGTAGGCATGGTCTGAAGGAAGTAGAAAGGTATAATATTTGACAGATGCTTTTATTCTTCCAGCTGGTGCTTGTGGGGCTTTTCTTGGTTTTGCCTGGACCTTTTAGATAAGTGGCTATAAACCAAAACAAGAATAGATCCTTGTTTTTCAAAGCAACATTTTCTTCATTCAGATTTCACTTGCGCCTAAGAAATCTTAATTCTTGATCATTACTAGATTTAAGCATGAAAAATGCTGCATAAATGTCATGTAAAAATGAATTGGAGAAAAAAAATGTTGTCTTCAGTAATGGGCTGAGGGTTTCCCAGACTATTTTTAATTATACATGTACACATTTTTCATCCTCTTGCAGTTCTCTGTTATATAGAAAGAGAGGCAGCTTGATTTCTTTAGTTTTTTTTATTTAAAACCTTTCATAGCAGCCCACACAAGTTTCTGTGACAAATTATTTGTGGCACATGATTATTACGTGGGAAGAGCCTAATGTTATTTACTTGAGACCATGTAGCCCATGTATATTATTTTTCCTGGGCCCTTGAATCCAAGTCCCTAGCTCAGGCAAAGTTTTCTGAAGGATGTGGCTTTGCTTTCTCTTGAAAATGTCCTGTTTGTTTCAGCTGATGCCAAGTAGCAGTTTTTCTCTTTTTTCTTTTTCTTTCCTTTTTTTTTTCCCTTTTTTTTTTCTTTTATTTTAAACATCTTCCTTTTAACACTGACAAGGATCTGTGTGATTGAAAACTTCAGAACACTTACATTAGCCTCGACATTATGCATTTGGCAGTGCTGTTATCTGGCACGTAGTACTTCCTCCCGTTTTCTGAGATTGCCAGAAAGACCTTGTGCCCATCTGCAGTAACCTGTCTGAACTGCTGTACCTGTGTTTGTGCACAGGCTGAAGACAGTGACTTGTCAGAGTCCTCGGGAAGTGTGGAAGAGGTGGTGATCAAGATCATTCGTGTGTTTGTGGATGCCCTGCCCCACGTGCCGGAGCACCGGCGCCTGCCCATCCTGTCCCAGCTGATCACCACGGTGGGAGGAGACAAATTCCTCTGGGCTCTCCTGGTGCTGCTCTTTGAGCAGTATGTGACCAAAACTGTGACGGCGACATCAAGCACAGACAAGGTTAGCAGGCTGAGGGGGCCAGCTTTTTCCTAGAGAGCCTGATCTCCCTCTTCTGTTCGTGGTCTTGCCTTTAAGAAGGTTCTCAGTAAGCCCCAGATTATGATGGAAAAGGGAGTGAGCTCTGGCTTTGTGCTACAGCAGAACCTGATGGGGATGACTATGACTTGTACTGCACATTCAGTAGTGTTAGGTCCTGGAGCCTGAACAATAAATCAGATCATATTGTACAGCAATCCTTCATCTGAAGAGCTGATAATCTAATTACGTAGTGCTTCAGTATTAATGAAGTCAGGGTTTTTTCTTCAGTTGTGTTTGTGAAACATGATCCTGGTCTTTCTCTACAGACCAAGGTGAAAAGCCTATTATGCTTTTATGTAGGCAGGCCCTGAGATTGGGTGAAAGCGTAGTTTATGGGGAAAACTGAAAGAATTATTAAAGGAACGTTGGTGGGAAGATAGTCTTTGCTGCAGTAGTTCAAGCTCTCTCTACACCCTGTGGAGCTATGTTCTCTCCAAGAGCTCTCTGCTTTTACCACTGGTGTTAATCCTGGCAGTGTCCAGCTCAGCATGGCATTTTCACAAGCTCACTGAGGAGTTTTTGGGTATTTTTATTATGATGATGATGCCATGATGATTTTTGCCTTTTCTTTTATACCCTTTTATATACCTTTTTACAGCTTTTTGTATTCTTAGTGGTTTTTAGGCTACATTCTTAGACTTGTTTTGTTAAGCTAGGAGACTTAAACATTTTAGAGGTTTCGTAGTTAGGGATCAGAATGCCCCAGACACCAAGGTCCTCTCCAGAACACATTTTGTAAACTAAGATAGAACCATCCAGGGGAAGGTTCCTTGGAGAGGGGGGCTCACTTGAGCTTCTCATTGGGGAATCTTTGATAGATATGCTAATTAGTAAGACCTATAATGTTATACTCAATCAACTGTGTGTGGGCATTGTGGTTTGTGAGGAGGTGCATTCGACCTGTACGTAGTGCACCTAAGGATCCTTAAAATAAATACTGAGGGAAAACCCCTTCTTCCCTTCTAACCGTGTTTGATTCTTGATCTTAAGACCAGGAAAAGGCATCAATTATTACAAATATTCTTTCTTAATCCTTGAAATATTTCTTTTTTTTTTCTGAACCATTAACAGGATGCTGTTCTGGAAGCAGACACTGAATTTTGGATTTCCATCTGCTGCGAATTTAACGTACGTTCACAGTTCCAGAGCGTGATGAAAATAATCCAGTACCTGACAGAGCTGCCAGAGAACAAAGAAGGTAACCACAAAACAGAGCCAGCAAATGCATGTAAACCTTCCTATTATAAAGAGACAAGGGGTAATGGTTTTAAACTAAAAGAGGTTAGATTCAGACTGGATGTAAGGGAGAAACTGAACTGTGAGAGTGGTGAAGCACTGGAACAGGTGTCCCAGAGAGGTGGTGGATGCCCCATCCCTGGCAGTGTTCAAGGCCAGGCTGGATGGGGCATTGAACAACTGTAATTTTGTTTCTGTAATCAGAAGTGAAGTAACTTTTTCTCTTGGATGCAAATTTTTCTTGTCAACATCTTCAACAGATGATCCTGGGACACAAAAGTCAAGAACATGTAAGACAAAGCCGAAAAATCAGGATGGGCAGCTCTTTAATGTGGAGTCTCACTCCGACAAACAACTCCGGCATTTCAAATTCTTGTCAGTCTCCTTCATGTCACAACTTCTGTCCTCTCAGAGTTTTGTGAAAAAGGTAATAATGGCAGATTGCTTCTAAACTGATCACAGTAAGGGATTGTGCCATGCTGTAATAGGTGAGGTGTAATTTACTTTTTAGCGTGACTTTTATATTCAAAGGGGCGGCACTGTCCGGTGTATCTTGCTGACACCTTGTGGTGGTTTTAGCAGTTTAGAAACACAGCTTTGTATTGACACAGTTTTGAAACCTCTCAGTAATGTTATTTATTTTTTAATAATGCTTTTCCAGACAGACTCCACTTATGTGACTGATGAATAGGTAACCAAGTGAAATTCTGTTCCCAGTGTAGTCCCACTGGCTTCATGGAGCTTGGGATTTCACTCACAGCCTGTGTAACTCCCAAGTTCAGTGTGGGATTCATGATGTAAACTGAAAAGACAAAATCTTACAAAGTTCAGGCTCTGACTCTAGCTGGTAGTCCCAGTTTTTCAGCTGAATCATCCACCAGCATGAAATGTATTTGCTAATGAGACTGCATTGCCTAAGGTTCTCAGATTTCCTTCTAGAATGATGGCTTAAGTATAAATGTAGGGACTCATAATTACCATGTTAGTGGACATTTGATTCAAAACAAACAAATTCGTGTATTCTGGCATTTTAGTTTAATGAGGGGAGGTAAGTTTCATATTTTCATTCTTGCTTTTTAAACCAGATAGTTGAATATGAAGAAACAGAAGAGCTGCAGGAGTTGGAACAGAGGTATGCTTTAAATCTGCCCTACTCCTATTTTTAGCTTTTACTGCAACCCAGGAATATTTTTAAGTGTAGTGCTATTAGAATATCTTTAATGATACTTTTCTAATGTCTTCTGCAACAAGCAGTATTTATTATGTGCAAGTTACTTGTGTTTGGGTTTGGTTTGGTTTGGTATTTTCTTTTAATAGAACATAGAGCTTTTTATTTCTGAAAGATTGCTCTACCTAATATCCACTCTTTCTGTATTTTTGACAGAGGTTATTTACGTGCTTGGCCATAACTGTCATGCTATTCATGTCTGAATCACTAAAAGAATTCCACATTTTTAGCAAAATATACTCCTTAATTAGTAGAAAAAAAAGAATTAATCGTTGTTCACAGGTGGCTCTGTATTGGTGTAAGTACCAGTAATCAAAGATAACAGTTGTAGCCATTGTGCTGTGAAAGCCAGTGATGCAAAATTGAGGGTTTCTTTTGCAGAGGCCTAACTTTTATGTTTGTTCCAAGAGAAAAAGGGTGTAAGATTTATTTTAAATACTGTGTTCCACAAATGCTCACTTTTAAATTTTTCTGTTTCATTTACTTGTAATTTTGTTGTCTTGTGAAATTTTATGCTTTCTAGTAATAAAACTGGACTTCTTTAGTCTCCCTGTTGCTTACTAAAAGTTACTTCCTTTCTGTCTAGGCTGTTAGAAGAAGTTCTTCACTATATAAACACTGTGGCATCTTCAGTGGAAGGACACATGGACAAGCCAACGGCCAAATTTTGGAGGGTTCTGCTTAGCAAGTGCTATGATATGCTGGATAAAGTATGTCTCACTAGCCCCCATGTTAGCGCTGGGACATTGCTGCTTTTGCTCGTTAATATGATTATAAACTTTGTGGGATTTCTTGTTGCATTAGTACTGTATTTCATTGGACGGCCTGCAGCCTGGTGCATCAATGTTTAAACTCAGCTGACAACTTCAATAACTACAGTTAACAGCTTCTTAGAACAAGCAGAACAAAAATCAGCAGTGCTTGTTTCCTTCAGTTTAGTGTTCTGCTGGCCGTAAGCAGTCATTTCACCATGTCTGGTCGAGAAGAATGGCTCTTGGCAGCACTTCTCACTGTTAACTCATAAAATGACCTAACTAATGCTGTTGTGTATTTCTACTTGAAGTTAAATCCTTACACTTTTCATCTTATTATCTTTTCTGATTAGAAGTATATTTGTAGAATTTGAGTGGCTATCTTGTTGCAAAAGTCAGAACATACATCTTTTTACAGCTTGGAATTTTTTTTTTTCACCCGTAAAGCATATTCCAGTTGTCATGATGGGGGCATTGGCAGAATTATTTTGGGTAAAGAGGGATAGCTTACCAGAGCAGACAAAAGGACTTGCTGAGGAAATCTCAGAGCTAGTGGATAATGGCTGGTTAGCAGCCAGTGAACACAGACTAGCTGGAACCTGCTTTGATTTTTTGCTTGCCTTAGATACAGCATTGCTGGCTGGTCCTCTCTCCTCTGATCCTGAAACCCATAAGGGAAGTTGAAGAGAGTCATATCAGGAGGCTGCCATGTCACAGTGCATGCAAAAGGATTTATGGTATTGTTTTGTAGGTCAATGCCTTACTGCCAACAGAAACCTTCATCCCTGTAATTGGGGGACTGATGATGAATCAGCTGCCATCAGTGAGACGCAAGGCCATGGACCTTCTGAACAACAAGGTGCAGCAGCGCACCAAGTGGCAGAAGAGCCAGGTGAGGCAAAGGGGTTAAACCCAGTCCCCTCAGCAAAAGTACCCAGAGAGAGACTGATGTGCAAGTGCTTGACCCAGTGTAAAGATGCCCAGTACCAGTGCCAAGCCTGGCAAGGACTCCTGAGCAGTGACATGCAGGCTACCTGCCCTGAGTTGCCCTTGCAGGCCCTGAGTTTCTAACTATGTCTGATGTGGGTGTTCTCTTGTCCTCTCAGATCCTGCAGCTCTTAGAGCTGGTTCCTGAGCTCATTGCCATTGTCAAGTGTAGAAGAAAGGAGGAAGAGGAGGAGCAAGCTATCAACAGGCAGACTGCTTTGTTCAGCCTCAAGCTGCTCTGCAAAGGTTTTGGCACAGAAAATCCAGCGCCATTTGTCCCTGTTCTGAAAACTGCCATTGATCTCATTTCTTCAGAGAAGGAGGAAAAAAATGTGATGGGAAGTGCTTTGCTCTGTATAGCTGAGGTCACCTGTACCCTGAAAGCCCAAGCAATACCTCAGCTTCCAAGGTACTGTTGGGTTCTTTTTAACGGAACCAACTGCAGCAGGAATTAGTTATACTAAAATGCATTCCTGAAGGAATGCTGATGAAGGCCAAAAGGCAGTCTGCCCCCTTGTGTGTTTTGTGTAGACTAGATTAAAAAGTATTTCTAGTGCTTGAAGGTGCTTTGTCGTCACAGAACTGAGAAACCAGTGGGGAAAATTGAAAGACTGTTACAATGCACAGTAGAGTTCCTTATGGAATCTGCTGCTGTCACTAGAGAGGCAACCTTTATGGCTTTAGAAAAATCAGACCATAGTCTGTGTTTTTTCTGTAGAACAGATTGCATTTAAAAACATGAGAATGAGTACATCTGAAAACCCATCAAGCTACATTATTTTATTCTCCCTATTCAAGAAAAATCCAAGCATCTAACTTGTTGCTTGTAAGACTATCTCTTTACAAATATAAGTCTCTTATTGTCATTAAATCTTTAAACTAAAGACAGGGCTTTGAGTAACCTGGTAAAGTGAAAGGTGTTAATCTAGATGATCTTTAAAGATTTCTTCTGACCAAACCATTCTGTGATTCTAAATCTAATATCCTTCATTAGCTTCAAAACAAAATATGGCAGTGAGCCCAGAATACTGAGTTTTCTCAAATATGCATGTAAAAACTCATGTGAAAATTGTCCTTGCAGGCTTAACAGATGGATTTATTTGATTGGAAATGTACCTCAAAACGGTCAGTTATTTCACCTTTCTCTGTTTATGTTTGGTCATTCACAGGCTGATGCCAGCACTCTTGAAGACTTTAAAAAGTAAGAAGGAGCTGGTCTCCAATGAGATTTACCTGCTGAGTGCTGTCACTGCTCTGCTAAAGGTTGCAGAAACACTACCACATTTCCTTAGTCCATACCTTTTGGAGTGCTTGTTGCAGGTGAGCTATGTGACTCCTCCAGCAGTGTAAAGGGGGGACAGCATGTGCCCAGATCGCAGGAGAATCTGTAGAGATTACTTTTTTCTCTGAAACTGAAGTAGGAGCGTGTGCCAACTATGGGAAAGTTCGTAACACTCAAGTCTTGTACTCACTTTCTTGTGCAGGTAACTCAGATACAGAACCTAAGAGCATCTCCTTCTCCTCCCTCACATAGGTTGTATTCTGCCTCTTTGAAAAGGGAGATGTATCCCAAAAGATGATTTTGTAATATCCACAGTCTCCTCAGATGTGTATCTAATTCTCTTGTTAGAGTCATTCTGACCCTCTGCTGTTGACATGGGCATTTTTTCAGTGTTTGTCTTCTGAAGAGAGTGAAGCTTTGTACAGACAGCTTAATGTAAGGTGCTTCAAGTGGTGCAAACAGCAAAGTTCCTGTCTGACATTTGCAGCAGACAGCTACTGTAAAATAAGTTCTTTAGTTGCTAGGTAGGCCTGACTCTTGTTGGAATTCCTCACAGGTTGTCCGCTTGGAAAAGATTGTGGCCGAGTTCGGTCCTTCTTCCCAGATAAGCGTACGTGTGGCATCACTAAAAATCATCCTAGCGACAAGGCTGGCTCCCCGAATACTCCTGCCTGCAGTTACCAAGTGTTACAGTGAGGTGGCGCATACCCGCAAGGTAAGGGGTTTCTTCATCCTTTAGCACTGAGATAAAGGAGAAGAAAAAAAAGCAACAAGCAGTGAAAAATTTGGTTCAGCTGTGTCCCCTCCCAGTGCCTTGGCCACCACCAGCCTGCTCACTGTGGCAGCAGAATGAGAAACAAAGAAAGTCTTACAAGCACTGTTCAGCAACAGCTAAAACACCACTGTGTAATCAGAGTTGTTTTGGTCACAGATCTAATACACAGCACCATGTGAGCTGCTATGAAGAAAATTAACTCCATCCCAGCCAAACCTACCATAGTCTCTGTATTATAATCTCTGGGGTTTTTTGTGCTGCTGTGGTGGTTCAGGAAAGGTAGATCTGGGAGAGATCCAGCAATTTAGTTTGCTGTGTCAGATGATGAACGCTTGGGAGATCATCCCATTCATAAAGGACTTCATTTATGTGCTAGGAACATGAGTGAGTGAGAATTCTCTCCAGTATGGCAGAGGGTAGACAAAATGCTTTTCAGGAATCCTACTAACTTAAGCTCCCAAAAGTACAGCGAAAAAGCTTATTTATTTTAATGAGTGTGCATGAAGTGTATAAATCCAATTCCCTAGTTATGTTTCTCAGTTAGTGTCAATATCACAGTTGCCTTTGTTTTGCTTTTGTTTTGGCAGAACTGCCTGAGTCCCCTTATGAACATTTTGAAGGAGCACATTGCTGGTATGGAGAAGGAGCACCTGATCTCCCACCAGCCTGAACTGACAGCATTTTTCATGAAAGTCCTGGACTTCCGAACAGAGCATGCCGAGGTAGCTTGATTGGGAGGATGAGCAGCAGCTGCACCTCTCTGTGTGCTAATTCTATCACTTGTTTAAAAAAAGATTAGTAGATTGTATATGTGCTGTTACGGATTGTGTACATGCTCTGAAATTCTGGGTATGAAATACTCTGTTCCGAATTGTTCTTACAGTAGAGAACATGATAGTTAAGTATTTAGTGTGAAATAGACAAAATTAAAATGTGTTTTGAAAGCTCAAATTCTTACATTTCAAACACAGAATTATGTTTTCTGACTTTTCTAGGATGATTTAGAGGAAGTTGGTAAGATAGAGGCTTACATTATTGACTGTCTAATCAGTATGGTTATGAAACTTTCCGAGGCTTCTTTCAGGCCCCTCTTCTTCAAGGTAAGAAGCCTAAATGTGATTCATCTGCATCAGCATGTTTGTGCTTTCCAGTGCACAGACACAGGAAACAGCTGATCTGCCTTTCACTTTCAGCTCTTTGATTGGTCCAAAACAGAGGCCACCCTAAAAGACAGGCTACTGACCTTCCACCGAATAGCAGACTGCATTGCCGACAAGCTCAAGGGTCTCTTCACCCTCTTTGCTGGTCATTTAGTGAAGCCGTTTGCTGAGACACTGAACCAGGTCAACATTTCTAAAACTGGTAAGTTGTCAGTTACAGGCTACAGAGCAGCTTAGTCTTGATTGCTGAGAAGTTAATTTTAATTGCTGAAATTGTAGTCTTACAGGGTTTATTTCACAGCACACGTCATTCATTTCTCTCTTTTTTCTTTCTCTGGTAACTGATAAATCTTCCTCTGATAGAACCAAAGGACATTTTTCATCCTTGGGCACTGTGCTTTCAAGGTTGAGACCACATGAAAATTTTCAGTGTCAGTCCCAGTGAGTTCCCTGAGTATGAAATAGTGTAGAAAGAAGGAGACTTGTTTCTCTTTTTGCTTTTTTCTTTTTCATTCATTGACTTTTCTTACACGCTACCTGGTGTATTCAGAGTCCTCTGCTTTCTGGGCAAAAATAGGTGTTACTGTTTTCTATGGGAAACTATTTGCGCATCCCAGTTGTAGTGACCTGAAGAAACTCTCCATATTCACAGGTATGGCCAAGCACTTTCCCTGTAGCCTGTGGCTGTTCTCTTTTGTTTCCATCAGTAGCAGACCTGCTGGAGCAGTAGCTTAAAGCCAGATACCCTATCACATCCACTTCGTTGTTCTGAGTGATGAGTACATAATTGCTGTGCAGTCCATCCCTTAGCTACATTCACAGACTAGCAATGTTTCTGTCCTGTAGGGGGAAGTTTTGTGTTTTCATTCTGTTGATGATTTTTTTATTCTTCTCCTTGGCTGGTGTGTAGATGAAGCTTTCTTTGATTCTGACAACAACATAGAAAAGAGCTGTCTACTGTTGCAGTTCACCATGGACTGTCTGCACAAGCTCTTCCTGTTTGACACCCAGAAGTTCCTGAGTAAAGAAAGAGCAGAAACCTTGATGCAGCCTCTGGTCGATCAGGTACTGACAAACCCTTAAAAACAATTCCTAGCTGACTTTTTTTTCCCTTTGATAGTTAAAAAAAAAGATCAGGTGTCAGTCCTCCCCCTTAACAAAAAGGGGGGGGTTAGTTCATTGTCTTTGGGCTACAGACAGTATTGATTGTTTTGCCTAAGACTCTGGATTACTGATTAATTTTTTATCCTTTTCTAAATGCCTTTGTTCTGTAAGGTTCATGCATGCTGTTGAGCTCTTGCAGACCAGTGCACTCCCACTGATGACCTTTGACTCTAATTCTTGAGTACCTGAAAGCCAAAGCTAGAAGTGTTTTTGGCTAGGTTTATCTGAGCCTGGATCTGTTTTACTTCCACAGCTAGAAAATGTGCTTGGAGGAGATGAGAAATTCCAGGAAAGAGTGACAGCACACCTGATACCCTGCATAGCTCAGTTTTCAGTGGCAATGGCAGATGATTCTCTTTGGAAACCTCTGAACTACCAGATCCTGCTGAAGACAAGGCACAATTCTCCTAAGGTTGGGAGCGATCAGAGTTTGAACTGGTTTTCTTTGTCGTGCTAGAAAATGGGAACAGTGCCCCCCAAATCAGAAGTGAATTAACCAAGTCACTGCTGAAATACTAGACTAAATGAAAATACTGGTGCTGTAACACAGTGCTCCCAAGTTGTAGAGATGGGTGCAACATGCTCTTCTGCTTTCACTGTAAGCAGTCAATATTCCACATCTTCTATACTGTGCAGTTTGGGTTTTTTGAAGATTGGGTATCTGTTGGAATAAGGGATAATTATTTGTGAATGAAGACGGGCACCTTAGAGGGGTACCTGGAAGACAGTTGTCAGCTTTCAGACTTGTTTATTATATAGACTTTTGTCAAGACTCTTCTATTGACAGGTTATAGACATTAAGGGAGCATACTTGGTTTTTCATAGTGCTGAGCTAAGCCCTGATACAGTGAAAGTGGCATTGGGACAGGAAGTTAAAGTCCATTATATCAAATAACTTCCAGCAACATTACCTGCTTCTTGCAACTGTTTTTTATTTGCTATTATGTTAATGCTGATCTTAATATTTAAATTAGCTTAAAACTAGTTCCCTTCAGTAATGGAAGATTTTAACCTTATACTGAATGGAAAGAAGGAAAGGGTGGGGGAAAACAGGGAACTATACTGTAATGTTTGTTTCCTTACATAATTGTTTTGGTTTAGGTCCGGTTTGCTGCCCTGCTTGCTTTGATAGAAGTTGCACAAAAACTGAAGGAGAACTACCTGGTTCTGCTACCAGAATCTATTCCATTCTTAGCTGAGCTTATGGAAGGTAATGTTCTAAACTGGAATCAGTGAAGGGTGACTTACTTCAAAGATTCAGACACGCTCATTGTTATAACTGCTATAAATGCTACTAATTGGTATATGGTAGCTTATACTGTGCAAAATGCAAACTGAAATGGATTATATCAAACACATGCAGGAAGTTCAGTTAAATTACGGTAATTTCTTCAGTTTTGTAGCCTGTACACATCTCCCCATTTGCAAATTTTAGATCAGTGTCACAGTAGAAAGAGTTTGCCTAGTTCAGTGACAAAATATTTCTGAATAATAATTTCATATATGGTGTTTGAGGATGGTTCTAGCCTTGATGAGTGATGAAGCCTTCCAAGGGTAGCCTTGTAATCAGTGCTCTACTTAATTCCTGCTTAATTTCTTTTTCTAGATGAATGTGAAGAAGTTGAACAGCAGTGTCAGAAGACAATTCAACAACTGGAAGTCATTTTGGGAGAACCACTCCAAAGCTACTTCTAAGTTGTTTTCAAATTTTGTCTGAATTGTGTTAGCTTTACACATTCAGGTGTTACAGGCAAACTGTCATAACTGTTTTTATCAGAGACAAGATTTTAACTTTTTATTAAAATATTTTAAGAATCTGGCTTTATCATTTCTGGATGGACTGGGTACTTTTCTTATGACTTTTCCTTAACTGCTCTTAACAGTGGGAAACTGGAGCAGGCTATAAAGAAATCCTGAGTGACAGCATGTGAGACTCACTGAATTCCACTGTGCTTGGGGTATACAGTTACTGTCCCAGCGGAGGGGCTGTCCTGCTCCAAGTATGGTTCTCACTGTACCAATGCACTGCAATCCTGAGAATCTGGTTTTTCCTGTCATCTATAGGGAAGTAAAAAGTATACCCACTGAAGATACTGAAAAAGAAGTTCCAAGAAACTCTGATTCATGTAGGAACTAAATCTGTTTTACAGTCTTCAAAGACTGCCACTGAATAGCTGAAGTTCAAGAATAAATTCCTTGGTATGATAATGAATTTCCCCAAAAACTTACTACTTGTTTTGCACCATGAGGTGCTGGTTCATTCCACTGGTACTAAGAAAGGCAGACTGTGAAATAGGGTTTAAAATGCAACTGGGTACAACTGACACTATACAGAGGATAATCTTACATCCCATTGGGTGCTGGGAACAAGCCTCTGTCCAGGGTGCAGCATGCCACGTAGCTCCCATATGTGGAAAGATTACCACATCAAGCTCTTACAGGATTTTCTTAAAACTGTTAATTGTGTTTGCTGTCAAACAAAAAGGACATTCCCACGAGAACATCTGCTGAACTCTTAGATAAAGGTGAGGACACACAAGTGGCCTTAGTGCCATGAGGAGCTGCCTACCAGCTCCTCTGTTCCAGTAAGTTTATCCTGCAGCCTAGGGGTACATAAAGCACAGCACAGCACAGTCCTGAAGGCCACCCCAGCACGGCCACAGCCCAGCCCCAATGCCTGCTCAGGCTAACTGGTCTGTGGATCACTAATTCCTTGATGGGGAAATGGTTCTCCAGTCAGGGGCGCTTTGCCAACTTGGAGATACTGGTAAGACAATAAGCAAAACAAAACAAGATAATAGACCAAAAAGGGATCATAGCTACTTAACTACACTTGGAGAAAAGCAGAGTTCACATGTTTTTATTGATACTTTTTATACATTAAATCTGGTCATTTAAAGTCTTTTAGTGTACATCTTATTCTTGAAATTGGTTCAGTTTTAGCAGTCTTAAGATATACAGGGACATCCTTCAGGCGTGTATTGATAAACAGTAGTAACTTATTTTTAAAAAGAATATAAAAAGACTGACATTTCTATGGAAAACTGAATAGGAACAGATTATTTCACATATATAGTATTTTAATACAAGACTGGAAAAGGATTCATTCTCTAGTCCACTGCTGAGTAGTCGAGTGCCCTCTCAGCTGAAACCCTACCTGGACTACCTGGATTCACGCGTATTTTAAAAATGAAACCCACAAACATCTGCTTCAGACTCTTAAGGATTCTTAAGAGTCAAGAGCCACTTCAGATCAAACAAGCTTTCAAAAGCTCATGTAATTGAAACCAGCTACATCACTTTCCATGTTTCACTTTGGAAAACTAAAAGCTAGAAATTTTGGGCCCTTGTAAGCAGGAGGTGACATAACCACAGGTGTCAGAGAAGGTGCTACTGCAGCAGCAGGCTAAGAAGTAAGGTCAAACTCCTTGCCTTTTGCCAGAAATAACGGGTCAATTGTTTGCTTAATCCAGCCTCGCTGCAAAGATTATAGGTACTAACATAAATTAGGACATAGAAAATTATAATCCACAGCTCTATCTTAAATAAATTATGAACATCCCTTTTGAGATGGATTACTGTATCTTTGGATCCTATTTCAGTCTCATTTCTACTTCACAATATCGAATGTATGGTATTGAGGAATGCCAAATGGTAGTTTAACTTATACAGAGTGCAATCATTACACACAGTATGATGCAGCATTTTCATATTGCTAGGTTCAGTAGTACAGGAGATTTATCTGAGCAAACACTTACTTAGCTTGCCAGGAAACTGCAAACTAGAGAAGGATTTAATCTTGCAATTAGCATTTCTGGTACTTGCCTAACCCAGAGAGGCAAATGCAAAAGCCTAGATAGATTAAAGGCAGGCTCAGCACAAGTCAGCACCTGTTTGTACTTGACAAGGAGGCACTGTCACTGGAAGAGGTTAAATTCTTTTAGTACTCATTGCAAAGAACTACCAGCTCCTCACATCTAACAAATGAACATCTCCCGTGACTTCCACTATGTTGATCTTTTCAAGTTGTTTAAAACGATGCTTGTACTCCAGAGTGTGAACACCATTAATAGCAACTTTGAACTGGTAGGCATCACAGAAAATAATCAGCTGGAAAGCAAGAAGAGAAACAGTTAAGATTTAAGATCAGGTAAAATGTGAAAAACAATCTGATGACCTAGCCTAGACTTGGGCAAGACCTGTTTCTGTTACAGAGAATGTTTCATGCAAAAGCAACATTTAAAAACAAAAATGGAGAACCAATAAAATTCATAGAAGCATACAATAACTTAAGTTGCAAGGGACCCATAAGAATCATCAAGTCCAACTCAATTTAATTTAAATTTCCTCTAAGTACAGGTTGAATTTTTGCAACTACCTAAAAACTGTTATTAAATGAACACAAATCTCTGCTCTCTGCAGTGCCATTTAATCCTGAGTATTTTCAAGACATGAAATGCAGGAATAGCAGTTTTATTTAAATCTGTATTAGTAATAGGACATTTAAGCACCAATGCTAATCTGTTTGGCAGATTTTCCAGTTTGATGCTATGTTTCAGTTAATCTTACCTCAAAGTACATCCCCGGACTGAAAGGGAAGTTAGCAACTTCCTTTTCTTCTTCTCCCCAGCTGTCATGAAGGTAGGAGTTTCTTACAAAAACTTTGTATTTCATTCGGGGATTCAGATGTAAAGCAATGTCCTTTGAGTCACTTGGTCTGAGATTTATTGCAAAGCTGGAAGATATTTTTTTAAAGTTTACTGCACCAAGGGTTTACAGACATGACACAGCAGTCCACGCCCTCTACCAAGTCCTTAGCCAATACTCGGGCTGCTTGGGAGCCAGGGCTGTGATTCGCCTGGAGACCCAAGCAAGCAGCCAGCCAGCATGCACCAGTATCCTTTGCACAGAAACCTTTGCTGGAGGCAGCAAATGTAGGGCATGACCCTGCTAGATCCACTTCATCACTCACAGCTTTCTGTTCCTGTCTCTGCAAGAAGCTATTGAGCCAAGAGCTGCTCCCCTACTGCACTAGGAAGCAGCATTCTCACAGGAACATATGGAGCTGCCTGCTCCCCCATCTCTTTCTTTCAGGCAATGGAGAGTGGAAGGCTTTGTTTTACCTAAAAACATCACATTCCTTCTGCCAACAAACTGGTTGAACTCTAAGGAAAAGTTCAAGGATTCTCTCCATACATTTAAGACTGGTGGGACACCATGCCTACAAAATGTTATTCTGTAGGCAGCAAAGCTCTGCCCAAGCTGAGTGAATATATCTGCCATCTCAGACATGTCCACAAAACAGAACAGTGATCAGAGGGAACAGTAATTCAAATTCAAAGGAATGCTTCAACCTGTGGCAAAAACCTTATTGCATTTGAAGAAAAACATATTCCCTCCCCACCCAAATTAACTCCAGCTGTCAGACTGTTGCCCTCTTTTGAGAATTATTCAGTCCAGATAGGAAATATTGCAACACTTCCAAGCTGTGAAGTGCTTTCTTTCACCAAGAAAAAGAAACATCTACAACTATGTGAGGTGAGTGAAAGACATGAAATAACTTAAACTCTATATAAATACATAGGTTTAAAAGCACAAATATAAAAAGCAGACAACCTGCAGTGCTTTAACAGCCAAAAGCTTCTTCATGCTTATAAGCATTTGAGTACATTCAGCACTTGAGCACATTCATTTGAGCACATTCAGCACTTGAAAAGTGCTAATAAACTTTTCAAGCCAAAAGAAGGAAGAGCAATGCTACTCTCAACGTATTAATTATCCTATTCAATCTGAAGTCTATCCATCGTTGTGGATAAGGATTCCACACCTTGGATTCCAGTATGAACTCTAAATGCTGTCCAGGGAAGAAATGTGCCCTGAGGAAGTATGAGTGCAATACACACACACGCACAATGTGAAAAGTATGCTTCTCATTTGCTTCATTTTAAGGCATGTCTTTGCAGAGCCAAAACCACCCTTCAAGCAAAGGGCATGCTGAAGCACAGACACTTGCTCAGCTCCATTTTGACTATGCTGTGATCCCTTCCTCCCTGACCTTTATTTCATGTTTGGAAAATGTCTTCTTTGCAAGCTGTTGCTCCCAATTTGCTACCAAAATTATTGCTCGTATTTCCCTATCAGCTTTCATGGAATCACAGAATGGCCTGGGTTGGGAGGGACCTCAAAGATCACCTCATTCCAGCCCCCCTGCTGTGAGCAGGGACACCTCCCACCAGACCTGGTTGCTCAGGGCCCCATCCAACCTGGCCCTAAACACTGCCACAGATGGGGCATCCACAATTTCTCTGGCACTCTGTTCCAATGTCACACCACCCTCACAGTAATGGATTTCTTCCCCATATCTGACCTAAACCTACTCTCTTATAGGAGGAAGCTATTCCCCCTTGTCTGTCACTACATGCTCTTGCAAATAGTCTCTCTCCATTTTTCTTGTAGGCTCCCTTCATGTACTGGAAAGCCACAATTAGGTCTTCTCAAAGCACTTTTCTTCCCAGGCTGAAAAATCCCAATTTTCTTAGCCTTTCCTCTTAGGAGAGGTGTTCCATCCATCTAATCACTTGGTTCATCACTTTCATCACTCAGTTATTTTTAGTTAGGCACCATCATGCTTACACCAAGGAGGTTTTTCAGAGAAATACTGTAACACGCAGCATTTGAGCACACCAGCAACTCACCGCACTTATGCTTCACCTACTTCTGCCAGTTCCCTTACTCTTGGATCTCTTTAGAATAAAAGCTGTCTCTGTACAGTACACTTGCTCACACTTCCTGCACAATGGAAAGCCCTGAACAAACACACAGCTTTGTGAATGACACAGATTTAGTAGGTAAGACACTCAGGTTTTACCTTCACTTTTCACAATGGAGCTGCTCTTTTGAGTCCTCTCTAAAGCGGTATCCTGCTGGTTCCTGAGGAAACTGCATTGTAGTTTCAGATGATTCCAGATGCAAAGTTGCCAGTGAGTAAGGATATACAGAGGCAATGGAAAAGCCTACTCATTCTCAAGAGTACCTCAGTTAAATAACAGAAAAAAAACCATCAGAAACACATACCTCTTTGGGTTTTTATTGACTTCTCCTTTAATGGCAATTGTGCATCCTGGACGAAGTGCAGTATCAAGTTTCCCAACATAAGGAACACCCTGGAAGTACACCCCCAGTAAAAATTTTGACTATGACTTACTTTTTTCAACATACAAGATGAGCTTTACTATGGCAGGAAGAAATCTGGCATACAATTGCAAATCTGCACTTACAGCTAAAGTTCTTCCTACCAGCATATTGAGGGATCCTAATACTATAGTGGAAAACTTACACTGAGATAAATACATCAGAGTATTGGGTTTTAATTTAGACTACCACCTTGGGTTCAAAACAAACATTATTTACAACTACTTCTGCCACCATTAACAGTGGAAGGAGGGGAAGAAGGCGAAAGAAAAAAAGAAAAAAAAGTAAGCATGAAACTCCCTGTAATAGTTTAAATTCATATCACATAATTATTCAGACTTATATCTGACTTCTCATCTCTAGAAGTATCAGTTTTGCTTTCAAGAGTAAGGCTCATGCTAAGGTGTGTTGTTGTCCCATGGTTGCATAAATACTAGAAGCAGGGTCACTAAGTGTTCTGTCCTGGCAGCAGTTCATAATGATAGACAGTGCAAGTACTTTATTCATCTTATTTTTTCATTGTATTAGAAGTTATTTTTATCAGGGAAAAGAAGGGAACAGAGAAGCACTTCACTTTTGTGTTTTTGCTGAAGTCCACCACTTGCAAATTACAATATTGTGTGTTATTTGCTTTTGAAAAAAAGACTGAAGAAGGCAGGCTGTCAAGTGACAAAGCATCTAAAATTATGGCACTCACTGCAACTTCACCTTCTCCACAAATTCTATTTGTATATATTCCTGGCTTTCAACCCTTTTTCAGTTTGAGTGGTCCTTACTCCAGCATGGATACCGTCCACCTGCACAGGTTTTTGTGAAAAGACGAGCACTCACTCCATCTATACCCAACATTAGCTGGGTGCAAGTTCCACCCCTAAGGTGCAATGCTTGCATCCAGCTACCTGAAGTGTACACAGAGATCTGTCAGCAAGAGGAAGATGTAGTAGACAGGTTACAAGACACACATGTTACCATAATATGACTGCAGAGTACTTTTGCTTTGCAGGTACTCCCTAAGGCAGAGAAAACAAAGTATGCTTATCTGAAAAAAAAAAGTTTGAATGTGACTTGGTCCTTTAAAACTTCAGGTGCTTCACCTTCTATTTCTTTGTTTATGGTTGTGGATGCTGTGTTTATCTTTTGGGTTTTCTAAATGATTTAACAATACTCTCCTTTGTACTAGCAGCAGAGAAGAGGATTACCCTTTACAAAACCTCACTGATGATCTTTCTCCAGTTGACTCTCAATTCCTTTGTTCTTGTCTTTTGTGCATGTCTTTTTATGAACAACTGAGGTATTTTTGATTTTTTTTACTCCACATTTGCCACAAATCTACAGGAGACACTTACCAATTGTGAACCATTTGGCATTTCCCCCTGCAAAAGAAGAAAAGAATATTATCTAGCTTATCAGACAACAGGGAAATTCAGTGAACCTTTTACAAACATACGTACATTTTCTGTGCTTATCTTTGTTACTCCTAGAGATGATGGCTGAGAGCCTTGTAAAGACTGCAGAAAGAGAGATATTTAGGTGTCATTGCTAACATCATATAACTTTAACATATTGGTTTAGAACAATGTAAGGATCATCATGCAGTGATCACGCATGGGCATGGACTCCGTGCACAAGATGGGGATGCAAAGTCCTTTACTGCGCAGGCAGAATTCCCTAAATACCAGCACACCCAGGATATAACATCATATAAACAGGAAAGATGTTCACCACAGTGTCCCCCGATCACCTGGGATAGTGCACAGATTTTGCCTATTATGGTAACAGGTAAACAATACCCTATAAGGTCACAAACTACAATCATCACCTCTCACAGGTCCAACACTGTTCACAAACTCGCAATCCTCTCTCCGCCCACCCCCAGTGACCTGGATACAGTCCCAGGGTCACCTCCAGGTTCAGGAAAGAGGCTCTCTCTCCAGCCCTTAGGGCCTATCTCTCTATCACCACATAGTGTAGGCCAACATCATCACGATTTGAATGGTGAACTGTTAAGATGGAAAGCTAGGGCTATGTTAATGAAAAAGATAGCCTACAAACCCCTACAAACTACAGAAAAGTTCTGAAGATCAATTTCTGAAGCCAAACCTCTGGAGATTTCTGAAGATCACCTCATTACAGTTTGAACCTTTACTTAACAGTTCAGACTACTGTCAAGCCCTCAGCATCTGAGGGTACCCACAGAGTTCTCCTTGCTGGGGTAGAAATACCAGTATGGCAGGTCCACACGGGGATTCTGGGAATTCTAAGCAACCCCCTACATCCTTGTCCCTTTCTGTGGGAAGGACAGATGAGCAACATGGCCATGCAGAGACAATTCCAGCCTAGCCCTACCAGATTGTGTCCTCAGGTTGTTTATTTCAATATAGACCTCCAACTTCCTCCTTAGAAAAGTGTATCAGAAGCAAAGACTAAGAGGAAAGAAACACCTTTCTCCATTCCTTTCTTCCACAAAGGATAGAGCATCAGCAGCCACAGATTAAACAAGTGTATGTTTCGTGCTTGGGTCAGAAACCAACCTACAGCACCTGCTTGCCCTCAAGCACTTCTTGGAGTCAATCCTCCAAGATCAGGTTGCAGACAGCTTTTGCAGGAATATTATTCTGGCAACATGCCCAAGGCCAAGTGATGGGACCCATGAAAGTCTGTTTACAGGCTTTGCAAATGATCTTTAAACACAGTAGACCTATGTTTAAAGCTAAGACTTCATTATGTTCAGCTTTGCCTCCTACCAAAACAATTATTAGTCTGCTGACCCGAGTTAGACCTGATATTTGGCAGCAAGAGTCAAAAGCTTCGCCCACAATGTAGCAAAGACGGAGCAGAAGCAACACAGAATATTCGACAGAGTAGACAGGCTACCTCAGTGAGAGGCAGAAAAGGGAAAAGGCATTCACGTTCTGTATCTCCCTGGAATTTATCACCTCCAGTTTCTGTTCTAAAAGTCTAATCTTTCAGAACAAAAGGATCTCTCCTTCTGCCCAAGGAAATACTCCCTGTTGGTTTACTATCAGTAGCAGAGCTGGCAGCTGAGAGGAGGCACAGCACAGCCTTCACTTCAAATTCACTCCAGTTTGGTCCATGTACAAGTCAAGCTACAAAGTCTAAGAATACCTCTTCTCATCCCCATAAATGTACACTTCTGACTTCATTCAACAAATTGGTCAGTTCAGCAGGAAAAACAGGGCTATATGCACAAGGAGTTACAGCTGTCGCTGATCTTGGTATTTCAAAGCCAAGCAACAAGCTACAGCCATGGCTAAACTTGTCACTTAGAAGCACTGAATACTCAAGAGTTCATTATGAAGCTTCTGCAATATCTGAAAAGCCTAATCCACTCCTAGACTAAGTATCCAAACAATTCTTATACCATCTGTTCTGTTAACTTTGTAAGCTGTAAACTTTTGTCACTTTCTTGCCCCTAACTGCAAGACTGAAACAGGAAGACAGAAATCCTCATGAGACTCACATGTTGAAATGTGGGGAAACCAAAATCTCCTTACTAAAATTAGACTGTGTAGCTGCTTCTTCTTCCCTCCTTTTCACCACAAATCCTACTACGCAGTTTAGGACAGAGAAAAGGAATCCAACAAGTCAGCTATCTATACAACTTACCTTAGAAACAAACTCTATGGTTTTGATCTGCACCTTGCCATATATTCCAAGAGTATCTATTTTTTCAAGGCTAATTCTGTGGTTGTAGAGCAGCAAGTGCTTTTTGTTTACCGTCACCTAAAGAGACAGGAAACAAAACAGAAAAACTGTATTAAACATACATTACACCAGCCATGTACCAAACTGTAGGCACACATCTCAGGTTTACACTGGTTTGGTACAGAAGCAACTCTAGGAGTGTCCTAGAAATATCAGATCAACTAAGTTCGGCTCATCCATGATTCAGTCTCTCTCTCTCCATCACTATGGGGGAGATTTATTTGCCTACACTAAAATTTGCACTTAACACCTTTGTTTCTAGCACCTGGTCATTTACCAGTGTGCTATTACCAATGTAACAGAATCTATTATTGCAGTCTAACAGAGCAAGACAAATACACCTCACATATCCCCTCCAAGAGGACTGTCCTACACTAGTCACAGAACAGGTTTATCCCAAGATTAGCCCTTTGCACCTATAGGGTGGAGTAGCCATTAGCCACGGCAGGAAGTTACTTGCCTACTCATCCAATGTAGAGGGAAGCAATACAAAATTAAAGGTCTGATTTAATAAGCACCTCTTTAAAGAAAAGCTCCAAACTTTTCTGTAGTTAGACTATACCTAGGTAACAGAGACACCTAGAACTCCCATATTTATTTCAATCATACAAAATACCTTTATTTTATTGGCCTGACAACTGGATACAGATGAAGAACCAACCTAGACTCACCTGGAATTTATCCTTTAAAATCATGACGACAATCTCAAATGACCTTCCTTTTTCAAAGGGCATCTCATAAGTGATCTCCTCCCAGCCCCACTTCTCCCTCTCCAGTGTGTTGCAAACAATGCAGCCAGACCTTTTGAAGCGGGGGTTGAAATGGAATGCCACATCAGCTCGAGGCTTTATGCTGCTGCCACACTGTAAATCCACCTGGAACCTAATCATAAAAATAAGACAAATCACATTCAGCTCAGTCTCTCAAGAACTCACCTAAAAGCTCGGTACATTTGTGTTTTACTGTGGAGCCTCAGAACAGGCAGACACAATGAATGTCACTGGATAAGAAAAAATCCCCAAACAAACATTTGTCCTCCTCTCTTCCTACCTATTTGTGAAAGGTTCTCCCATGATTTAGTGCAGTGAATATAAATGCTTAAGTATTTATTTAATGGTCATCATTCATATCATGTAAACTCCTCACTTACTGTGTTCACCACCTTCCCTTCCATCACCTTCAGCAGAATACATCAAATGAATCTCAGATAAGGTCAGGGAACAGAACCTCCTCACTGGGCACAAGCACCAGTCCATACCTCCTCATCCCAGTTTCAGTTAATTCCTACACACTACATGTTCAGTTATCAATTTTGGTAGTCTCAGATAACCCTTTAAGCCTACATTCAATATGATGCTATCACAAGGCTTTAGATCAAGCCTTTGTGTGCCATCCTAAGTAGAACCCCTGGAAACATTTTATCCATTACATTCTTGCTCACATGGTGACACTGCAAAACATGACACCACAGCCACTACCTGTCTGCATCATCAGGAACAGTCCCATGTATCACAATCAGCTCTCCAGGAACAAGGCCACCATGTATTGTCCCAACATATGGAATGGTCTAGAAAAGGGAAGAACAAAAAAATAAGAAAAAAATATTCCAATACTATTTTGTGATGGAGGCAAAAAAACCCAAAATAGTTTAAAAATTAGTATTCTAATCCTTAATTATATGATAATCTAGAACATTAAAAGAAACACAACTAGCTTTTAATATAAAAGAAACCACAACAGGAAAGGAAAACCTGGCATATTTTCCCCTATGAAAACCAAGCTTTTCAGATAAAATTAAAATTTGCATCCTCCATTCTCAGCTCTCAAATGAAGAGTCATAATATGTTATTGCCTCACTATTCATAGAGCATAAAGAGGATTCACTTCAAATCAGGTCATTGCCAAGGGCTGACTATTATCAGCCCCTTGCTGGTACCAGGAGGCAACTTCCATAGCCCTCCTGACCCCAGATTACAGAAGCTGCCTTTTTGCTTGTTCTTGCTCCATTGTGGAAAACAGTAATAGGAAAACTATGTCACAGAGTGTCTTCTTAGTGAAACCTACACAACCACAACAAAATACCTCATCCTAATCAGGTAAGAACTGCAAAGTGCACTGAAATAGCCCTGTTCAGGAGTCTTGGATTGTATGGTGTCTACAAGTATGCAGTCTGGCTCAAAGCCTCACTATCTTTTATTCCTTATCAATAGCTGGAGAAGGTAACATATGGATGTTACACTGAACTGAAATGGCAGCATGGTGAGAGTTGTTGAGCCATTGGGAGGGATATGCCAGTTAAGACAAAAGCCCCAAACACCCTGGCACAGCTCACTGGCAAAGACTCAGACGTGCTGACAGAAGCCCTACCCTGCTCATCCAGCACTTCAGGAAGGGATGGGAAGCATTTTAACATTAAACTGTGGAAGTTCCCAGGTGCCCAACCCAAAAGGAAAGCAGTAAGTCTGCATCTCATCACATGTGCTTCAGATTGAAAAAGGAAGTAAATGGCAGAAAATGTTGCATTTGCTCTGGTTAACAGACAGGAAATTTTGCCAAGGTTGGTTTTGGTAGTTTGTAAGATTTTAGGATACCTTTGAAATAAAACATCGATTGCAAACAAGAGTTCCAGTAATTTAACAACAAAAATAATGAACACATTGGAAATACTACTCTTCAATGGAATATTGGACCATAAAATGACAAGTTGAAGTTATTTTAAAAATATATAGATCATTGCATGAAACAGGTAGATATGAAAAGGATATGTGTTTGCTGACACATACTCTTCTTGTTAATCCGTGAAGAAAAAGGAATGACAACAAAAATTGTCTAAATCCAGAGTGTTGATCATTTCTGCCAGTAGATACACATCCTTTTCTGCCTGTTCTCCACTTCCCTTCTCAGCTACCTACCCATGGCATAAAACCTAATTCAGAGTCATCTTCTACATCAGGAAAAAAAGTAGAACTTGCTTCTCAAGCAAACTGTCAGGTTAAGTCTCATCATTTTTATTGGCTTTAGCAGGGGCAGTAGAAGAGGACCAAAATGTGAAATTGAGTGTCACTTTGCTTACAGGTAGTGGCTTGGTTCCTTAAAATACAAGCTGCACACCAGAAGACCATTTTTATTCAAACAATAAGAACAATAATAATAAAAAAGAAAAAGTGTATCTTGATTGTTGTCATTTTTCCACTCTGCTCCTGAGGGACAGTAGCTCTATTGCAATAAAGTAGTAAGTTACTGGTTCAGTCTCCAAAGACAAACCAAAGAAACACACACAGGTCAGGCATACTGGGACTTAACCACTTTAGTGAAGCAAAGTTCTATACTCCTGAAAAGGAACTGCGGCAAAAGCACTTCTTTATATTCAAAAGGATGCATTTATTTAAAAGAAAAGGTGGCCCATCAACTCTTCAGAAGCTCAGATGTGGAATCTACAAGACCACAATAGAGCATTTTCTGGGTGCAATACTACAGACTTAATGAGACTTTGTCATCACAGAATGTGCCTGTAATTTCCTCATGTCTCAAGATGCTCTTCTACTTTTTCCTCATTTATTAAGAATAATGCTAGTCACATGGCATGATCTATCATCATCCTTTCTTCCAGATCTCCAAAACTTAGCTCTAAAGCCAACTGGTCAATGTCAACTGAGTTTGAGAGGTCTCAAAGATTATGTTCTTCCTAAAAGAAAATGCCAGTTTTCATAAAACAAGAGGGCAGATTATAGTTTTACAGAGGAAAGGACTGTGACAACAGCTTTTACCCAGCATGCTGGATATCAGACAGCTGCCCCACCAGATGGGATATTACATCATTTCTTGTCAGATGGGTGAAGTAAAGGGCATAAAGAGGAAAGAAGATTTTCTGGATGCTTGAGAACAGTAGCGTAATGAAGAAATACATCTCAGACTCAAACCTGTAATAAAGCTCTGAAGTTTTGCTGCTAATGGAACAATGTACTGAAACAATGACATTTTCATAGCCTGCCCTGCTACAGAAGGGCTGAGGTTCTGGTCTCTCCAGCCCAATGCCTTGCTCAAAGCAAAGTCAGATGGAGCAGGTTGCTCACTGCCTTGTCTGGAGACTGCCCTGAGGTCATCGGCACAATCTTTCCCAACTCTGCCTCCATATTCCAATCCCAAACACTCGTCCTTTTTCCCACAATACGCTCTTGATCCCTAAGCTCTAGTTGAATTCTGCTAAGCCTTCTAACTCATCATACTCACCAGTCCCCTTGCAGCCACCCAATTTTGCTGGATTCTTAGTCTCTCTCTTACACTACTCATTTGTCCTAAACATCTCCTAATCCTTCTCTTCACATCTCCTCTCCCACCAAGATCTCCATCTACCAACTTCCATCCTCTCTTTCCTTTCGCACTTCAGTCCTTCCACCTTCTGGTTAATCATACAGCTTTCCTTCCTCTTCCAGCTGGGTTCTTGTGAAGGAGGTTGAAACTATTCCCCCATCATCCCTAACTCTATCCACTTTGCAAGCAGTGACCATATACTGGGAATAAACAATCAGATTCACTGAGGGCCCAAGAGTGTGACAATGCAAAGCTGCAACAGATAAGAAGTCCTGAGCACGTCTGTGTTACTGTACATTCCCCATAAATACTTTACAGATTTTAGTATTTTTAAAGGGGTCTAGCACAGAATGATAAAAATGCTATTTCCTGCAGGTTCAAATGAACTACTTTTTTTAAGACACAACAAAAAACACAGCTTCAGGTCACCCCTTTAGGGTAAGCCAAAGTCAGGCTGCTGTCACAGATCATGAGAATGCTAGAACTTTTCAGAGAAAGTTTCCAGACTCTGAGCTAGGCAAACAACATTCTGTCAAATGAAGTCTTTGCAATTGCTGAACCATGTCAGCTCATGTCTTCCCTAGAAAACAGAATTTATTATAAATTAAGATATGAACTATAAAAAAAGATTCCAAGTTTAGTTGTTCAGACTGAAGTCAGAGGCACCACAAAATAATCATTTCATGAGAGCTGCCAGGCACCACCCGTGTTTACAGAGAATTCGGAGTGAAAACACTTATCATACTTTCACTTTCCAGCACGTTCTTCAAAAATGCCAGACATCTACGTAAGCTGTACATGAAACAGGATTATCCTCCAAGGCTGACAGAACGTCTGTCCTGCTTAGTCCTGTCCATTTGTTTACAGCACAACTTCTAAACACCATCAGCTCTTCATGTCACCTGTGACATTCTCCCTCAAATACTCGAGTGATGGAGAGCTCTCAGTAGCATCCCTCACTGTGCAAAACAGTACTATTGACATAAAACAGCCAAGTCCCATTTCCCAAGGGAGGCATTGTTAACATGACAGAGGAGTTACCGGGTTACTGATTGTCTTCTGTGATGCATCCAAGGGCAGTTTACAGATTTCTTTCTGTGGTGTATCCAAGGTCAGTTTACGCATTTCCTGCTGCGGTGCACCCAAGGATGTCATCTTCCCTCCTCCAGCTGAAGTTTGTCAGTTCTGTGTGGCCACTGCTGGAGTGTATTTAAAGGACTCACTGATCAGGCAACACCAAAGGAGGGATCCCTTCGAAAAAAAACCCCAAAAATTTTAATTAAAGAGAAACAAGGTGACACAATGTGAAGAGAAACCCTCCAAGGTACAACTATAAATAGCACAAGAAATGATGCAAATATCTTTCCAGTAAATCTGCTGGAGTTTTGAAATATGAAATTAAAAGGCTTGCTTAAAGCACTAAGATGCCACACTGGCAAACAATGCCATCAGCAGCATGCTATCCCCAGATTTCCCATGGCAGACAAGCCTCAGCAGGTGACCTTGCCCTTTCCACCTTTATCTTACACAAAGTTAAGAAATATTAGGCAAAGACAAAGAGAAACAGAGAGTGTTTTATATTTCTTCCTCCAACACATACAATCCCTGAACACCACAAGTAATTACAGGAGTTTGTACAACTTGAATTAAATACAAAACATTAATAAGAAATAAAAACATTAACAAGAAATAAAGCTTGTGAGCTATATTGCAATGTTTTTAGCAAATCCTTTAACAAAGTGACCAAAATTCAGGGCCCAATAGAAACTACTAGGTATAATTTCTGGCGTATTCTGGAGAAACAAGGTAGCACATAAGCTGTGTGGTGATAACAGGCAGACACGGAAAAAGTCAAAGGTGAGAGCTCTTGCAGCATTACTGTGTGATAACAGCAAGCAATGCCATAAAGAAGAAAAAAATAACAGAAAAAAATAACAGAAAAAACTCCATAAAAACCAAAACACCAAAGGTCCATGGCCTGTTCCACAGGGGTTAATTTTCTGCAGTGATTAAACAACAGAGTGGTCCATTTTGCAATATCTGGCTTATCTTGTTGGAGATCTGGACCAGATGGGTATAACCCATTCACTTAAGACCAATATGTAGAATACAATTCAGAGAACATAAGGTGCCAACACTTCACAACTATTTTGCCCTTTGATCTTCTCATGGGACATTACCATACATCCACTTTTGCCTGTGCAGGCAAATTTTATTGATTTCATTTTTTAAGGAGAAAATAAAGACCAAAGCAAACAATAATTTTGCCTTTACGCTGTAAAGTCCAACAGCAGACCCCACGAAAATGAAACCTACAACCCAGCAGCCTGCTATCTGAACTTCCTGTGTGTGCAACAGCAATCTAGATCCTGCTAGGAGAGGATCCTGGCACAGGATCTTGGCAGGCCAGGTGGCACTGTGACAAAGCGATGAGTTAAGGGTTTTCTTGTTTGCCTATTAGTATTTTATTGACAAGGTCACAATAATGAAGGAAAGCTGCAACTCAGGCTCTGTTTCTCAAAAGCAGGACATGGAACTGCAAGGCTCTCCTGTATTCTTTTGTCAAAGGAACAGTGTAGGTGTTACACCAAATCTGCAACACGGCAAGTTAAGGTTCCCTGAGTGTGCTTTGAGAACTGAGATACCTAGGCTGCCCTGTTATCTCACACATTGCAGGGGCTGGAAATATCTTCCACAGACACACAGGAAACCATACAGGCCAAAAAGCAGCTATTATGCTTCCCAATGGAACACAGAGAAAATGTGTCCTTCATGAGCTACCTCCATGAGGGTAACTCCGGCCAGTCCTTACAATCAAAGCGAGATTTTGCACCAATGCGAACAAGACTTCTGCAAAATGAATTACCGAGATGCCTTCTGGATATCTGCAAAAAAGTAAAAGTACAAAACACCGGCGGTGTCCCCCCATCCCCCGCTATAACTCCCGAACACTGGAAGGACACAGGACCACTTTCACCGAGCAACCTCGGCCACTTCAGTTTTACAACGACCCGAAGCATTCTCGGCTCCTCAGAGCCCCGCCGGGAGCAGCCCCTCTCCCCGACACGCACAGGGGCGGGAAGGGGGGGCGTGTCCCTGCATTCTCCGCTCCCTCTCTTACCTGCAGGAAGCACCGCGGCGATCAGCAGCGCCCGCACAGCCGCGGGACGCGCCCGCCCGGCGCCGCCATCGCCGCCCGCGCCG
>VZRS01001563.1:658399-687936 GCA_013398055.1 Ifrita kowaldi | reverse complement strand
ATGACGTCACCGCGGCCCCGCCCGCGCGGGGGCTGCGGCGCGCGCAGGCGCCTCCTCCTGCAGCGGGCGGGGTTGGAGTGACTCGGGAGGGCCCGGGAGCCGCGTACCCTGGGGCTGGGATCGCGCCTTGGCGAGTGAATGCACCTCCTTCGCCTCCGAGCCCTTCGCTTCCTCTGTGTCGTGCTTCCTCTGAAGGTCCCTTGTTACAGCCCAGTCCCATCTCGTGACAAGGCACAGCTCACACAGAATCACAGAATTGTTGCGTTCTTTCCAACCCTCTGGTGATCATCAAGTCCAACCCCCCTGCCAAGGCAGGGTCCCCTCGAGCAGGTGACACAGGAATGCGTCCAAGTGGGTTTTGAATGTCTCCAGACAGGGTACGACCTCCCTGGGCAGCCTGTTCCAGGGCTGTGCCACACTCAACATGAAGGAGTTCTCCCTCATGTTCTTGTGTTTCAGTTTATGGCCATTGCTCCATGCCCTGTCACTGGGCATCACTGAAGAGAGTCTGGCACCACCCTCTTGAAACCCACCTTTGCGATACTTATGTGCATTAATGAGCTCCCCTCTCAGCCTTCTCTTCTCCAGACTAAACAGGCCCAACTCCCAGAGTCTCTCCTCATAAGAGAGATTCCAGACCCCAAATCATGTTTGTGACCTCTGCTGGACCCTCTCCAGGAGCTCTTTGTCTCTGTTGTACTGAAGAGCCCAGAACTGCACACAGCACTCCAAATGTGGCCTCTCTAGGGTGGAGTAGAGGGGCAGGATCATTTCCCTCAACCTGCTGGCCACAGTCTTCCCAATGCACCCCAGGACACCACTGGCCCTCTTGGCTTCAAGGTCACTGCTGGCTCATGGTCAGCTTTCACCCACCAAGACTTCCAGGTCCTTCTCTGCCAAGCTGCTCCCTAGTAGGTTGGCCCTCAGCCTGTGCTGGTATTTGGGATTATTCCTCCCCAGGTGCAGGACCCTGCACTTGACATGTTTGAACCTTCTTAGGTTTTTCTCCGCTCAATTCTCCAGGCTCTCCAGTGACCCATGATGACCATGGTCATTTCCGTGACCAAACCCAAACATAGTTTCAAAGCTCACACTGGGGAATGCGCTGTCCCAGGGCCTTTGTGTTTCTGAAACCTGGAAATCTTACACCCAACCCGATCTTAAAACCACCACCGCAAGACCGTGCTTCCATCCTTCTCTTCCCTTGCAGGCCCCACTAAGAGTGATTTTGGCAGTTTTGGTCTAGTAAGCAGGAAGGGCAATGAAGTCCCTTGCGGTTTTACAGGTCATGATGTATAGCAACGGTCTGCTCAGAGAAGCACTACTTCAAGACCCCCTGTTAATATGCTGGATGGGGAAAAGATGAGCACAAAAATAAAGAATGCACTATAAAAGGCTCACAAGCTTAAATCACCATCTCCTATTTGATTCAGTATTCAGTATTTCTTTGCCTTGCAAAAAGCAGTGTATGTGGCTATAACGAAGTTAGAATGGCATTCAGCCACTTGTCACAAAGACCAGTACTGCATCTTAGCTAGATAATATCCAGTCTTCTATTCTACAATTAACCAACACAAAAGCCCCATCTTAAATCATATCTACTTGCTGGAGTTCTGCTGAGAGTTGTAGGATTGTTGCTTTAAAGGGTACATCAGCTTAGCTGTATAAGATTTGAAGGATTAATTCACAGAAAGATATGATAACACTTCTTTTGAGGAGAACTGCAGAAATAGGGTACTCAGATAAAAGAGCAGCAAAGCAAATTGCCTGGGGAAAGATACCTTAGAATCATGCATGGTTGTGAGAGAGGACTGACAACTATTGGGTGTAGTCAGGTGCTAGCAAAAAGCCTGCTATTCAACTATTCTGCATAATTCCACAGCACTACTTAAAAAGAGAACAAGTAAATGTCCTGAGCCTGAACTACCACTTAGTTTTTCTTTGAAGCTATTTTTCCAGGCACTCTAGTTGAAAGAGTAGAACACTGTGATAAAACCAGACTGACAAAAGTAAACAAAATACACTCAATTGTCAGTATTATGCTGCAACCTCAAAGTAGGTTTGAAAGTTCAGTTCAAGCAGCAAAGACAGAAAAGATGCTGAAAGCTTGGGATAAAAAATGTGATGCTGAAAGGAGGAGCAATAAGTGAAAGTGTTTCTAGAACCACAGAAAATAAAGTTTTACTACTTTACTACTTCTTGCTCAGGGCTCTTTTACTTTTGGGAAGAAACAATCCAAAGGAAACGCAGTGATTTGAGTTATGCACCAGTTCCTTACTGAAGCAGAACAGCTGTTTTATTAACATGATTTTAGGCTGAGTCATAGGCAGTTTATGAAATTTGCAGGAAAGTCCCTATTTCAGCTCCCAGACCTGATGTAGCATTGACAATGAGTCAGTTGGGTTACAGCTTCAGCAGCTTTGCACCACTCTGCTGTTGCTTAGTTCATAGACTGTCATGCACCTGCTGATTTCTTGTGACTGCTATTTTTAGCACCATTTACTAATGGCAGTCCTGACAGCAAATGGCAAACTCTTCCCTCATTTCCACAGTCCGAGTCCTAATTCAGGCTTTTTCTTTTAAAGCTACAATTCAATGTGCACTCAGCCATTGCTGGGACTATGTGTAATCCTGTCAGCAGAGACTTCTCATGTTCCAGCAGAATTTTGCTTGCTGGAAAAATAGAAATGCTTTGTCAAGACAGATGCAGCCAATTTCAGCTGAAGCAAATATAGCAGCTATTCTTGGCCATTTCTAGGTAGCATTTCAGTGAGGACCCTGTTACCCCTAAGAAATTTTACCTGCTTCTCCTGCCCCCACTACAAGAATTGGTAGAGGAATATAATCACAAAACACCAGCAGTGCAGGAGCTGCTACTGCATGTCAGCTGCTGCCATACTCAACCACCACTCAACCTGAAGTACAGCTTTTATGAACTTCCTGCTTATTTTCAGAAATCTGGGGAAATTGAACTAAACTGATGCCCAGGCACTTTTAAAACTCTTTTTCACATACTCAGTGAGGTAGCTTAACAAATACCACTTCATTGGATTAAAAAAAAAGGGTACAACAACAGACTATTTTGAGTCCCCCTGTAATTTCTTGGTAAAGGAGCTGCTATGTTTGCTCCTGCCTCTCAGGGTAGCAAGCCATGGTCCAAGGTCAAGGAGGAAACATACATAGTCACACTTACTTGGCCCAGTATTTTATGCACAGTTCCAATTATAAAATTTCCATCAATAATGGAATTCCCTAGACTTGACACAAATAAACACTAGTCTCCATTAAGAAACCTGCCCATGGGAGTTACTCTCGGCTAATTTTTTCATGTTGTTGTGTGGTACCAGAATAACTGTAATTTTCCCCTAGTTAATACAGTACTATAGGCCACAGAGGTAAAGCCTCTAGCACACTGGACTGTTCGGTAGACATTTTGTGCTTAAGGACTACATATGATCTTAAAAGACTGACATTGTTGTGTCTTCCATAGTTTTAGTGGAGCTGTTTGTGCATTACAGCATTTTCTGATGGAAATGATTGCCCTAGCTTCTTTGAAAGGCTTTAGAATCAAAGAGGACGCGAGTCACCACCTCTTGGTACACCAACATTAAAATTTCAGTTGACAGCCAAACTGGCTCAGCTTTTACTTAGCTGCAAGTTAATCAGTGGCCTTCCATAACTCTTCCTTGATAAGTCACTATTTAGTTCCAGTGATCATTCAGGTCTTGTAGTTTTCAGTTTAAAGCTTACAAATCACAGGGAACAAAACAAAAAGTCATGGTTTTTTTAATGGGCTTACAGATTCAAAAGCTTAAAATGCTACTGCTACTGCAGAAACTAACAAATATTCTGGTTTTTTGTTGCAATGCCTGATTTTTAAAGCAAAATGCGGAAGAGAAGCATAAGAGCAAACAAGATACAGAACAGATATGAGGGCCAAAGGACAAACAAGATACCAAGAAGTCACTAGACCTTTTGAAAACCAATTATAGGCCATAAAAACCTTAAAACATACTCACCCCTTCTTTTTTAGATCAGTGACACAACACTCTAGGTTTCTTGAAGTAGTCAGGATCACTCCTTCATTTGCATTGCAATAGATACGCGAGCAAACCTGTGCCTGTGGTTGCCGTGTCTGCACACCCCGCCACACCTCCGCCCCCAGGTGGCTGTGCCACAATCTGCACATAGTGACTCAGTCCCTGCCTAGCTAGGGAGATAAAAACCAGGAAACATCATGCATCTGTGCAAAAGGAAAAATGTTGTGATGTTCTCCAAACTGGGGACTGTGACCAAACCCAAGATTCGTAGAACTCCACCTTCACACCTTCATCATGCTCACTGCAGTTGCCCTTGCATCTCCCTGGTGGGTCTCTGCGGTTACAGATGAGCTCACCTGCTCTTAGCTCTCCTGCATTTTCAAGGGAGATGTGCGAGGGCTGTAGTATCACCTCTCACGACGAGATGGTAGGTGTTTCCTGATGCTAGAGAGGATCAGGCTTTTAACAGACCTTTGAGCTAGTTCCTGATGCTAGAGAGGATCAGGCTTTTAACAGACCTTTGAGCTAGTAAACTTCTCAGCTTCAGAGAAAGCAGAGGCAAAAGTAAATTAGGACTAAATAAAAAATATCTTCATGGGATTGTGAATGAACTGAAGTAAGGGAAGCTTATATTGGCTGCAAAGACAAAAATAAATTCTCAGCTTAGACTCAAGATATTTTTACTACTGTAAGGATTTGGGTGCCTCTTTCTTATCCTGGCTCTTTCTGTTAAGGAACTTTTCAGTTGTGTAAATTTCTTTTATGTCATCAACAACATGAAACTTCGGTTATTTTTTGAGACAAAAAACATTCCCAAATTAAATACTGGGTAATTTTGAAGCAAACTCATAATCCAAAAAAAAAAAAAAAGCACTTTCATGTGGACGTATAAAGCTGTGTATTCATCCCATGCTGTACACAGATGCAAAAAGTAGAAAGATGGAATTAACTAAGATTTTCTTGCAAGGAAACTACTTCTCTATATACATCAGAAGGAAGAGTAAGTTAACACCATAGACAATGATTTCTCACCAATTATTTCTAACAGAAAGAAGCTACTTCCTCATCTCTTCTATAATCCACTTAAGGCCAACTGACCATAGCCATGGAATCAAGACTAGATGAATGCAGGGACTAGGAAAAGCACTTTTCTGTCAAAACAGGCAACAAGCTTAAGTCCTCTGCCCTGCTGTCCAAAACCGAGCCAAAATTTAAAATTTACAAGATATATTGAAAGTAGTTATGAATAGCTAATTCCATGGCCTTCATGGACAGAAGAACATGATCTGCTGCAAAAATTACACAAGTAGTCTGCTCTTTAATTTATTATAAATGCCATGCACTTTCTTTGACCTTGTTTAAATAATTCTGCTGTCTGACAAAGAATTTCCAGCTATGTCTGGCCACAGGTCAATGGTGTTACCCCAGCTTCAAGAATCATAAGGCAGAATTTACATTTGTTTCCTCTTGCTTACAGCTTGACTTGGAACTGTGGGAGGCCTTTTGAGACAGTGAAAAATATGCAGTCTCTTTTACAAAGCACTGTCCAGGCCAAGCTGCAGCTCTCCATTTTTCAGTAGTGGTTCAGGAAGAACCTTTGGTTTACAGTTTCTGTACAAGTTATTTCAAAGCAAGCATCTGGGACCATGCTGACTACCCCTATCCATTACATTAGGTTCCAAAGGACAGTTCCAAACCTATCCTGCATTCCTCTCCACAGATCCAAGGGAAGTGCATTCAGAGAGTAAGGCAACTGGGCCCTGTCACCATTTTGCTGGGGATACACCATAGTTGTCCTGACAGGAAAACTAGGTTCTCCTGGAGCACAGCACCGTAACTTTGCCATTGAAGAACAGTTATTAAGCTCCTTATATCTTAGATAAGGTTGCAGAAATGAAATAATACAGTGGTTTGGGCAGCTTCATAGAAGCTAAAATGGGTGGCAAAGGCCACTGATCATCCTGCAGGCAGAGAGACTGCAGGCAAAAACCTGGAAATTCCTGAAGGGAGAGCAGGTATTATACAGGAACAGGAGAAAGATATAATGGAACAAAACTGATAGCCTAGTAGAGCCTTTTAGTCTCCAGTATCAGATTGGTTATTAATTCAGGAAAAGTTTACCCCATACAGGTTTCATACCTCTCTTAGTCAGTAACTCAGCTTCAAGTTTCTAAATGAACATCTTTGTTCATCATCTTATCAAAATCAACTCATTTTTCATATGGAAAAGATTTTAAAATGCATCTTCCTTTCTTGAACAGCAGTATCTGTTGCAAACATAAGTGCTTTAAGGCGCCATGAATTTCATATAGAAGGTATTTTTTATACAGCACAACTAATTGATAGTTCAGTAATTCCAAGGTGACTGGTGAGAAGGAAAACAGCTGTTTTCCTAGCTGTAATAAAAACAAATACAATAAAGTCAAACACTGACAATCTATATTTCTTCTAAAAATAGTACACATTATAACAGAAGATGTAAGAATAAATTGAACACTCAGAACCAATATCTTGTAAACAGATATAAAACTTAAAAAAGAGTGTGTACCTCTCCATTTCTGCCATACAAAGAGGAAAAAAAAGTATTTCAAGTATAGTAATGAGTAATCCAGTGTGTGGTGAAGTTTAAGGCTAACGTTTTCAACCTTCAGAGCTGAATTTATACAGAATCCACCTATTAACTCTCAGCAGCAGCTTTATTTCCATCAGACATGAACTCTTGCAGCTGACATTGACTTTTGAAGAGCTTCGGGATCAAACTCATCTTCACAAGACAACAGAGTTGCTTCAAAATTTTGCAAGTTTTAGCCAGAAGTCAGGAAAAGGAGTGGATTTCAGTTGATTCAGGAATGCTACTGCATAATTTCATATTCCCATTTTGATTCTTAGGTGAGGATTCCGGCTCCTAGCTGGTCTGGATCTACCAAAGCAGAGCATATTAGAATACCACACAGATATACCTGTGGTACGTTATGGGAGGGAAAAGCTGTGGGCATACATGCCAGCACTCATCACTCAGAAGAACAACTTAACACACTGACATATGATCCTAAATCATGCATGCAGTCAGCCCAAGGTATGGGAATTATGTTGGACAAGCTGCAATATGAACTATTTGCACGTAGGCAGTGGATGCCTCTGCAGGAACTGAAAATAGCAGGAAGCCCAGCCACAGCAGTAGCCCCCAAAGCTGAATCTAGAGCATCTAACTCAAGACAGAAGATTATTTGCAAAAGTTACAAGCTGACAGACATCTGTTGGGAAACCCCAGTTCCTACGACAGAATCATGAAACACTTGGACTGCAGCCCCAACAAGACAGAGTAGTAAAATTTCCTCCTTAAAATACAGCTAGAAAACTAGAGTTCTAAAGAGTAGCAGCTTTTTTTTGAGGAATGGTTAAAAAAATTCATTACAAATTTCAGTCTTTTCTCAAAAAAATTAAAAATTCAAACCTCAAATTTAGGTCAATCTCTTTACTCTGAAACAAGACTTCCAGCTCCTTGAAGTCACTAAAATAAAGATAATTTTATGTCAGCCTAGAACAAGTGCCAGACACTGAAAATGTTAGTCTTTACTTCTAGCTCCTCTGTAACCACATCACTCAGTATCTACAGTAAAGTGTTACTAGAGGTCCCTTTTCAATCTCTTACAGTAAGAAACTCAGCATACAGCATTAGACTTCCCTCAGCTTTGCTACTAATTCTTACTATTTCTACTCAAGAAAAGTAAACAGTGTATCAACTTGCACCCCATTCTAGTTTTGCCCCACATCTTGACCAGTGCTTTGGTATATACACCTATGTACATACTATATTGTCTGAGATGTCAGAAGAATGGTAGGAAAAAGGCCAATTTCTGAAACATTTAAAATGTAAACAGTATAATTCAGACTATTAAAATCCTTTAAAAAATCAGTCTAAACCACTGTAAGTGCTTTAATAACAATCCACCTGTGCTGTAGGTGAATTCAACTGTTAATTTTCCATTAGAGTGGCTTTAATCAAAATATAGTGCTAGTTTCACACAAGAGTGCAACTGCCTTGGTGTGGGACAAAATGTAGGCCAACCCACAGGACTGTAAAGAAAACCACAGCCAGTGAAAAGGGAAGTTACAGTCAATACTAATGATATCCTGTGGTGTCATCACCTCACACTGCGAAGTGAGAGGCATTTGATACGTGCACTCAGAGTGCACACTGTCTTTAAACCTTTGGAAAGTAATTTTAAGCATTGAGCCTTTAAATTGGTTCTTTGGCCCCTAAATGTTATGGGTTGAAAAGTCTCTCTGAATTTCATGATTTCTTCTTAGGGCAAAATATATGCCCTATTATGTAGTAGCATATGAGTAATTAGTTTAACATCTGTTATTGTTTAATGTCTACTCTTGTTCATAAAAGAGACTTAATTTGCTCAAATGTAATGTTGAATATTCAATTAATTGTAACATGCAGATCCAAATTACTGCCTGGAACACAGAGGTGTTCCTGTGCCAAAAACAGTGGCACAAAGCTTAAAAAACAACTAAAAAGGAAGAAAAAGATTCCACCTCACCTTGTACTAGGTAGAACATACAAAACTGTGGAAGGGCTACCAATAAGGCCAAGAGATTTGCCTTCTAACTGTGGCTTCCCCCAAAAGCAACAGCACACACCTGATACGGTTCACAACTGCTGCAGTAAAAACATTGGTCTGGCCTTTTGATTCCTTTTCTGTTTTGGAAGGTTGTGAACAGCAGCAAAGAAACTGAAGGTATTGCAGACTCAAGAACACAACCTGGATGATTCCATCCACTTTTGGAAGGTTATCTTTGCAACCCTGAGGGCATAAAGCATACATTTTTGTATACAGTAGATAAAGCTTACACAGTATACAAACCCTCAGTACAGGCTTTCTCTCTCTTGCAAGGGAAACTTCCAATGTATTAGTGGTAGCTAGTCCCAGCATTTAACACATACAGACTAACAACTTTCTTTGACCTAGAAGTCATTCTGGTAAGTTCTGTTCCCTCTCTTGGGCCATTCCTCCTCCACCCATTTCAGCAGCACTTTCACAACATCAATTCTCTTATAAAATTTACAGAGATCAATCAGCTGCTCCACAGTCCGGTCACTATTCCGTAGCAAGAACTCCAAGGTGGGACTTTGGGGCTTTTGTTCAAGGAAACACAATTCATCGTAAGTCATTCCCCACTTGCTTGCTAAATTTCTCCAGTTTTTCACTGTTGGATGGCAGGGATCCAGCTTTAGCCTCACTGTGTACAACAAGTCCTCATCATTGAGCATATCACTGATGGTCGGTGCACGGAATAAGCACAAGGAGCAGGTGACATTTTCCTTGCAGGTTTTCTTGAGATCTGCAGTGAAAACCATTACATGGGAAGAAATTAGGATGTAGTGCTGTGGTATCATTGGGAAAAAAAAGTTAAAAGCATAAACGATTGAGGAGTATTATGTTACTTTGAATTGCTTCTGAAAAAGTCAGAACAGTGATAAGCAATGCCCTTCCTTATGAAGAACTCATGAAATTAACTTTCTAAAACTTCTCTCTTCACTACACTCAGTGGCTTTAATCAAAAGGACAGTAATTTTGAAAGTACCATATTTATATTCTTATACAAAAGACATAGGATTCAATGCATTGTGTGAGCTAGGATTGTTCCCTTTTTTGCTTTTGGAACCATGTAGCTTCCTTGAAGTGGCCAACGCCCACTTAAATCACCAACAGGATTATGTGTGCATTCCATGCACCTTGTATTTGTGTGTTGTAGAATGAAGGAAGAGGTTTTGCATTTCTGAGCTGCTGCCTTCGTAACAACATGAAATATGTGCACCAGGAGAATCTCTCATGACAGATCCAAACATAACTAACATCTAGTACTTTAACACAGTGAAAAACTAGAAGTGTTCCTTTGCTTTGTAAGGGCTCTTACAATAAAAACTGTCCCTGTTTAACCAACAAAGCCTATTTTAAATATACATCATGAAAAGGAATACAGTGCATACTCCTCCATGTGTGAGAAAAATAAAAATACCAAGCTGCTGGAAAGAGGTGGCAATAGGTTCTAAAATCTGCATCAGATACTGAAAATTGCCATTTAGAAATCTCTAATACACCATAGTCAGTGTCTCCCCAAAACTGGGAACAATGTGGTGCTATCAGACTACATTTTATATTAATAACCCATAAAGGCATGCAGAAACCAGTTCGAGTCATACCTCGACTGATACTCTAATACCAAGACCTTTAACATTGCAGCAGTGTAGGACACAGTCTGAGCATTTAGGCTGCAGATAGGACCTTAACTCTCTCTGCTCCTTTTTGAAAGCAGGGAGAATCTGGTATTTCCAAACAGTAGATAATGGACACAGCCTAGAAGCATTTTCTAAAGTTTCGGTGCTCCAGCCTCATTGTACAGCTTGAAATAGGGAAGTAGCTAGTCCTACTTCAGATGAAACTCTTTGAAAAAGGGGCTGATATTAATCCAAAGACTGACTAAAACCAACAGAAAACAGTGACACACAATTTACAAGTGCTGGATCAGAGCCTGAACTCTATCTCTGGCAAAGGACAAATCTGGTACTTAGTGCCACCTACTCAAAAGGACAGCAGCATGTGTTAATGCTGTTTGTTTGTGGAGTTTTGTGACTCTTTTTTTTGTTTAATCATGAATTTATTTTCAGTAATTATTGTCAGATATGTGAAAATTCCAGAATATAATGCCTGCATGCACTTTGTATTTTGTTTTTAAAGAAAGGACAGGCTATTGTTATTTTTGTAACGTTGTTCATCAGATTGCTTTTTTAGCAGGCGAAGGACAACAACTGAAGTTTTCAACAAGTTAGGACGTGCAGCAACAACAGTGCTGCAGACACATAACTCCATACAAACACTTAGATTCCCTGTTAAAGGGAAACATGTTCTGGTGACATCTTTGCTCACAGGTATTCCACAGGCCTTGCAGCTGTTCTCTACAGGAATATGTATGTTAACTCTTCCGTTCTTCTTGTGCACCCTAAACTCTTGATGAAGTGAGACAAAACTTGCTTGCTTCATTCATACCAATCTTTACTTATACAAACAAGGCAAAATGAATATAATCCAATCAAATTTCTGACTGAGCTTAGAGGGCAGGAGAGCACCCTATCTGAATTTCATCTTATTTACTTTGGCAGGGTTGCCAGTGAGTTTTATCCTCCAATAGAAACAGGGAAGAGAAGAGGTAAAGAAAACACTCCTCTGAAAGGGCACAGATAGAAGTAAACAAAACTAAACCAACCTGCTTCTTGTGCTATACCATCTGCAAGACTATCAAAAGCATCATAAAGAATCCTGCTTTTCTAAGATGCCCCTGTGTTGGACACTGACAAGCAAATGATGACCCACCCAACTAATTGCACGATCCTAATGCCACCTGATGGGACAAGCTTCTCTACTAATAGGAAACTCTGTTTCTCACTGTTAGACTAAGAGAACTGTGTATCATACACACATCCCCCCCCTCCCCAGCAGAACTCACACAATTATGGGATAAGCCCTCACAGCCTACTGCCAGCTTCTGCTCTCTCCTGACAGCTATTTACACATCACTTCCGAAAGCAGATGTACTAAACGTATTTGGAAAGCCCAACTCACATATTTTGTATGGTCTGCATTATTGATCACCATCCTCTTAGAACAAAGGGGAAGCTGTAAATGACACTGGTAATGAAATGAGCTCCATAAGCAGTAATTATCCAGGCAGTTATTTGTTATGACAAATAGCAGTTTTTAGAAGAGCATTTTCAAATAAAACCTAGGAATAAAATATGTAGAACAATAAAGCTGACATATTACCTGAAAGTGATTCGTCAGTATGGTTTTGTGTGTCTTTGTCTTCTGGCTACAAAGCAGAAAACAAATATAAAGTCAAAGTAAAACAATATAATTGAACACCAGAATAAGTATCTGACTAATTTACAACTGGCAGGAGATTACTTAAAAGAATCCCAAGCTACTTGTAAAGTCAGACGGGGAATACACATACAGTTTTGAGGAATTACTAACAATCTGCAGTCTTTTCAGGCAGCATTTCCATGCTTCAGCTCATAAAACTGCCCTGTTGGTTGCATGCACCAAACAATAGCATTTTTATTAATGACATGCTATAGCATTGCATCTTTTGACTAACTCTCTCTTAAACCCTCAACAGCTATTTAACAATTCATATGGTTTGATTAAAAAGATTCTTTAAATGTTTTGCAACGTAAAAACCAATAATTTTGCATGTAAGAAGCAGCAGTAAGGGATTGTTTCATTGATGTAGGCAAAGTGGAGAATTTTTTTTTTACAAACTTCTTTACATACATAGGAAGCGTTTATAGACAACAGGTGGACGTGAACATTTCTGCGGCTCACATCTAACCCTCCTCCTGTTTGAAGTTAACATTCCCTCAATGGTGTTTCATCTGCTAATTAAACATAATGAAATTACTTAGCAGCCTGAGACTGTAATACACAGTACAGCATTTCAATTCTACTACTTAGCAACATCTAAAAACTGGAAGGACAGCCCCTTGATTGTAGAATTGCGGGGAAACTGCAGCTGCCCTTACTTTAACTATGCAGGTGTGGAGCCAGGTGAAATAGCTTTCTTCTGTTGAGGATTTAAAGATGAAAGTAGAAGGGGATTTTCCCCTTAGATAGCTGCAATGAAGTACTGTTGATCTTTTTGTATTGCCTCAATTCTTCCAAAACTCTAACAGCAGGCTTCTTAATTTTGCAGGTTGTGCATACAAATACAAGTCAATATATGGGTGTATAATACAGTGTAATAAGATATTCTAGTCCTACCTGCTACACCTTCTTTACTAAGAAATCCACTAAAAATAGAATACAGGCAGTTTCAGTTGCTGTGGTGAACTCGCATATATTCACAAGCTAATTATAAAGAAAGTGAACTCTCTCCAAAATATTTACAGACTTTGTTAAGAAAGGAAAAATTTGCATACTGTTTTCAGCATTTCTTTACTCCCTGAAAACTGCAAGACCACACATGCAACATCAAAATGTCTGCTCTCTGCTCAAGAGAGATCTAACACTGCACATGCAATTTGAAATTCAGCAAATAACATTCACTTGAAAGATGATAACCATGGAGCATGGGAGTCACTCAGCACTGCCCTTCCTATGGCAATGTAAGATTTCACAAAAAGTGGACAGTGTTTCAACTATTGGGAAGAGCAGTGTCCCAAAATCAAAGCAAAACAGTCAAATGCCTCCCTAAGGGCAAAATCTGGGATTCCTTACTTCTTCACTTCTTCTCTGCCTGGCTTTATTTTCACCAGAAGGAGGGACAGAATGCATGACAAAGCCTTAACCATTTGCTGGCTCTTCTTCAGAGCATCTGTACATTGATCAAAACCTATTTAAACTAAAATGTACAGGTTAACAATAAAATCATTTTTTTTCTCTTCTCCACAAAAGCTCCCTTCATTGAACTCTTGAAAAGAAAGCAAATTTCTGGTCTGTTTTACTGAATAATTTTGTGCTCTCCAGATACAGTCTGAAAATATGTTTATTTGTTAACATACTTCATTAACAGCAATAAGTTAGTTCACATTCAAGTATCATTTTTCTTACCTGTTGGATTAGGCCAGAATCTGACGTAAGGGTCTTGATGTTCACAGATGCAATTTCCAAAGTAACTTGATCTGTTATGTATTCCTCATCTAAGGCAAAGAGTGTGAAACACTGGTCTTCCACTCAAACACAAATTTAAATAGTAAAACTATCAAACATAAATTAATGTATAGGTGTCTAACATACAAAATTCAACTCCATATCATGATCAAACACTAGGAATTGCTAGATTAAAAGCCCAAAATATTAAATCAGCAGAGACAGTAACAATCATGCAGAGCATGACTGTGAGAAGAAATATAATCCTTGCAGAGATTAGATATTAGAGTAGCAGTTGTTTCCTAAACAAACACCACACTATTTTTAAAGCAAGAGTCATGTTCTTCTTTCAGAAAGCTGACTACAGAATATTAACTGAACCAATACATCCAAGTAGGCTGAAGATGACTGTCACAAGTCACTCTAATTTTTGTTTTGCTTTTCTCTTCACACTTACAATGACAGTTCAAATATGTACTGCATAAATATTTACCTTTTATTCTGCCCCTTGGTGAACTGGACTCATCCCACTGATTTCTACTACACAGGAATTTGCTGAAGCACTGAAATAATCCATCTCAAAGTGTGTTTATCAACTGCCCTGGGAGTCCACTGAAAAGCACAGCATTCCCTAGTACAGCACGAACTCTATTAATCTTTCAAGCATCACTTCAGCCCTCAAAATGGGATACAAATGATATATAAACCCTTTGTGAACCTTGTGCAAATGGACAAATTTCACTCTGCATGATTAGTAAGGTCCTCCTCATTAAACCATTTGCATAATTCCCATAAGTCAGGTGCTGACCAACCATTAACACAGGCTTAAAAAAGGTTATATTCTACATGTTTTTACATACAAGACTGCTCCGTGGGGGTGACTACATTTGTAGTGCTGGTATGTTTCCATTTGCTGTTTGTTCAATGGTAAGATCTCATTGAAGAACCTCTATTATCTTCATGAATCATCACATAACAGAAAGAAGCAATATTTTCTAATCTCACTCAAGAAATTGATCTGAATCAAAGAATTCAACCTTATGCTTGAAAGGGAAAGAAAATCAAAAATCATTATTTTCCTCTTTTTTCGGTTTTATAAGACTGTTGAAAGATACTTTATCCCCAGTAATGTCAACATTTAGTAGAGGATCATCATTACTCTTTATGACTGTAGGTCAGAGACAACAACAAAAAAACCCAAAACAAAACAAAATCTGTCTAAAAATGCAGAGCATGAGCACCAAAATTGTGGAAATTATATGTGTGAAATTTGTTCTATATTTGAGTGGAAGTAGAATTGTCAAATCATGATAAACGCTAAGGCAACCCCTACAAGACACAAAGTTCACTCAACTCCATTTTATTTCATAATCAGTAAAGGGTGCGAAGAACTTTAATAAGTTATGGCTCAAAAATGGCCCATTAATTAATTGACCAATAAAAGCAACAGACAGCCACTCTCACCAGTGTACTGTCCGTTCAAACATTAAGTCTGAAACAAACATAATTGTGTGTTACACAGAATCAGACCTGCACTTGTGCTACATTTTTAGTTCACAGACTCATACTTCTAAGTTTGTATTTTTAATAGAAATAGCTATGAAAAGCCATTCTCAGGGAAAAAATTAAATTCACATAAATGAACAGAATATTAAGAGGTATTTGTATCACATTCAGCTTCAAAGGGGAAATGTCAAGCTATATTAGTAATTACAACTTCTTACACTTTGTAAGAGGAAGCAAAACCAAAAATTAAATATAAACCAAGTACTTTTTAAAGGAAGTGCTGACCTTTCTACTTATGTCTTAGCTTTCCTTTTTAAATTAGGTGCATTTAGAATATGCAATTTTGGATTTCAAACAACCTCGACAAATTTGAAATTTAGCAATTTATCTAATTAATTTTGAGGAGGATGTAATGTCACAGGTGAAATAAAAAACAGGACATGGAAAAGAATGTTCCAGTGTAATTGCTTTAGTGCTAATAAACAATTTTGAAGGACCAAACCACCTGACTGCAAATAAACAGAAACTAGTTCATGACTTCATGTAGTCTTCATCCCACATTATCCTTCCCTGCTGAGCACCACTTCTGAAGAGTGCTCATTTCCTCTGTCTGACTTTCTCAAGCCCCAGAATAATCTCCACCCTTTCTTTAACCCCCAGTGGTATACTGCTCACGCTCCTCAGCAGAAGTTTCCAGTGTGACTAGCCTGGTTTCCTGTGTCTGTCCCACTGCAGACCTGCTGTGCAACACAGAATGGAGAACACACTACCTGCAGAGTGCTTCTCAACCAAGCCCCTGCCAGTGCATTCCCTGGACAAAGGTCAATGGTGAAGCCTGGGATGACAACAAAAAACCCACCTCACATGTCAAGGAAACATAAAGAGGATATTCACACTGCGTAATCCATGTATTTTGACTTCAGTACCTGCACTCCCTCACTCCATTTTCAGCAAGGAGAGGCAGGGACTTGTGCAGAGTGGGCATAATAGCAGGTTCCCCAGCAGATGGTATTAACACCTGCTGAAGGTAAAAGATGGCACGAAGAGTTGACTGGTTATAAGGCTGGGGATGCAGTCAGAGGCAAAAGACCTGGAAGGTATTTCTTGATTGTATTTCTAACAACATGAAGGCAGTGGTAATCCCTTCAAAGTCACCTTCTGACATTATGATGTCTCTACCATCTGTTGTCTGAATCCTGTCTTTCAGTGGCACCACTTTTTTTCCTTCCAGACTGAGAACCCAGGTCTTCTGATTATAGTTTTAGACTGACTTCTAGATCAAAACTAAGCTTTGGAAGGAAATTTCAAAAGTTAGATATACACACCAAACTGACCTTAAAAATAAAGAGGGCATTACATTTAAAACATAAATATCTAGCAAAAAGTATGAGTATTTCAATCTGTTGGATAACACCACTGGTTTTATTGTAGATAACAACATAGATCAATGATATCTGAATAGACAGAATTCACAATACTTACCTTTAGGTACTCCTGTGTCTTGGACAGGATATTTTTCAGTCTGTCACAAAAAGGCAAGAAACACAGATGTTTGCTATTTTGAGTGTAATTATGCTGGGGAAGGGGTATTTATATAAACTTTCTTTACACACTCTTCTAAGTGCATAATTATAGTTCTCAAGTCGCTACTAGTTGAGCTGTTCACCATCAGATACAGTAACACTCTTGTGGGAACTGAGATGCTACTAATGCTACTGATTAGCACATGAACGAGTAATCGAGATTGCTGCTTTGCTACAGCACTTTTAAAGCTATTTTTAGTGAAAAAGCAGAGTTTAGGAAAGAAATTTTGTACTGAAGTAGCAAGATAATCTTGAAAATGTAACACATGCCAGGAGGAACAGAGATGACTTCAAATTCTCTTTTGGCACATTAAGCTTTTAATAAAATGTTACTGCATTGAAAGAAAAATAAATATTTTCCCCTTCTGCTCTAAACTCACATAGCTGATTAGGATGCAATAAGAAACTATTATTGCTGAGTTTAAGGAGACAGCTACTGATTCCCAGGCATAACTTACTATTGTACCTGAAATTTACCTCCTTCCCTACGGCCCCCACCCTTATGTGAAAGTAGGTGTGGCTTTTAAAAGCCACATTTTAAAAAAGTCATCATAGAATTTCGTACTACTTCTAGTCCCACCTCGGCACGGGACTGGGATGTTTGAGATCCCGACACAAGCGGTGTTCGTGTGCCAGCGAACACCAGAGGGCGCGGTTTGGTCCCTCCCGAGGCTCAGCCGTGCCTGCCTAAGGCACCGCTCTCGGATCCTACCTTTCCACTACTTCAAATCAGCTCCAGGAAGTAATAACAGCTTAGCACTATTGAACTTTTAAGCCCTATGTGGGTTTTTTTATCCCTCCAAACTGTATAGACAGAAGAACGTCAGCACCAATTTTTCTCAGTTGTTGGGGCTTTTTTAAATTAAAGAGATGGCACTGCCACAGCCTCTGGAAGTTATCCCATGGACAGCTCCACTGATACCATCCAGTTCAGCTGATGCACCTGTTGGTATTTTTATTTACACTTTAACTGCACAGATTAGTAAATTAAAGTTTGTTTGTGCAGGCAAATAGATAAGCAAAATTTTGTATATACACTCACAGTTTGAGTTAGCATCCTTGCATGTTTTTTCTCACTGCTGCATTACATAACCATAGAGAGCTGTAATGATTTCAACTGCACTAGACCAGAAACTCATACCATTGTTAAGGAAAGAGTGCTCGGATCCGTATCCTCCACTGGCTCTTTTGCTGCATGATCTGCTGGAAATAAGAAAGCTTTATCACTGCATAATCATCAAAGTATTTCTGCCAATTCATATTTTGCTTCTTTGTCTGACCAAGATAAAACGTAACTGAAGCCACTACATGCATTACGTTATATTTCCACAAGAAAACATGACAAACTGGAAAATGTCAGAACTACAAGCACAGAGATGAGAGACTACATGCAACAAGGAAACCCAACTCTAACCTAACAAAAGACAGACTTAAATTAAAATCGTGAATTATTTTTAGTGAAAAAAAATCACAAAACATGTCAGCAATAAATAATAAAATCCAGTAATTTTCCTAAAGCTAAGTTCTGTTCTCCTATTGACAGCATTCCATTTTTTCCTCAAAGAAATAATTCAAACAGGAAACAAACATACCCACTACAACAAAAATTAATACTGTAACAAACACTAGATTACAACAGAAAATTTAAGATACTAATTAAAAAACAGTTGAGGAAAATATTAATTATTTGTATACAGTAGAACTATAAATTTCAACTATATTAATATCAAAAGAACAAAAAAAAAATCTACAAAGTACCTGCAGGTGAATCATGAAATGTTAACCCCTCTGCATCAATGGCTAAATTGACAAATACTAGTGGGGTACTGACCACAAGTGAACAGAGAATCTGAAACAAATCTCATACAGAAGTCAGGATTCGCAAAACTACTCCTGTAATTTAACATCATCCTGCCATGTTTTTGAGAAGTGTCTTCTGTTGAGAAGTATAAATGTTTACAAAAATTGGAAAAACATTTTAAATTATGTGGTAAGATCTTCACTCTTGTCACTCTTACTCTAAAAGTCACTTACTGCAAGTACACACTAAGTTTTCAGCTGCAACCAGTAAGACATGGTTGTAATCAGTACTTGGTGATTACCTTCTTTGGAATATAAAAACCAGTAGATTTAGAGTCACAAAAATTAACTACAAAGCACACAGCATAAACACTGAACCCCAAAACAGAACAGAAGTTACACAGACACTATTCTAACCAGCTCAAATTTAGCATAACTGGTTATTTGGGGACCCACTCCTACAAATCCACTCAATACAACAGAACAAGCTGAAGTGCTAACCAATGCAAGACAGCACAATAAACTGAAAATAAAAAAGGTGGCAGCAGTGGGACAGAGTTATTCCCCCTCCTGCTTCTGTGAGGCAGCCCCACCAGCAGCAGTTCCTGGGTGTCCCTGAGATTCCAGGTAAAGCCTTTCTCAGTGCTAGAGCCCCCAGGAAACACACAGGCATTGTCCAGGCAGGTGGGACATGATCAGAGGGGTCAGATGAGAACGGCTGATCACAGTCTTTGCACACTGAATGTTTTAAAAAGGCAGGGGCCTGTGAAATTGCAGATGAGCATTGTTCACACTGCAAATTAGGAAGCCATATGCAGAAGAGGAAAAAAAACCAAAAACAATCTAAAACCCCATGTTCTTGTCATGTGTACTTTTTGGTAAACATTAAATCCCTGCTCCAGAAACATGGTATTAACAAAAATGTTCTGGATAAAGCCTAACCTGATAGCAAGAGTCAGCACAAACACTCAAATGCAGAGAGGTTGAGAGTCACTGGGGTATGGGAAAATACAATAAGCTGGCATAAGACATTGATTGAGAATAGGGTCAAAAATAGAGGCTCCCTAGTGGGAACTGCAGTGGAAAGCTGCAGAGGATCTGGAAATGAAGCTGGGGCAAAGAGAAGCCCACCCTGTAAAGGAAAACTGAAAAACAAGGAGGCACTGGGAGCCAAAGAAATGTTCTAGGGAAGAAGGCCAGCCCAGGCATCCCTAGTCTCACTGTTCATCCAACCCAGTGGAAAAGCATGCACTTAATTGTTGGTTTATTCTGGAGGCCTTTCAGCTCCTCCTTACAGATTCTTAGATGAATTACAAAAAAAAAAAAACAAAAAAAACAAGTTTAAAAAAAAAAAACCCAACCAGCCAAACAAACAACAACAACAACCAAAAAACCCCAGAACTTCCTTTTTCCCATGTCAGAGGAGCCTTGAGGCAGATGAAAGCAGACCCCACAGAATGTCCATGCCCTGGCGAATCTCACTGGCTACTGTAGCTACGGCAAGGGCTCTATCCCCCATCCGCTGTTACATCTCCAAGACACCAGGGTATATTTTGACACTGGTAACTTACTTTCCACAATCCAGAGGGAAGCACTGAAAAAACTGGAGAAGCTCAGAGAATACAGGCATTTGAAGTAAGGACTTGACAGACCCAAGGGTATCTCTACAAGAGGTGATGGGGTACAGGGTGGTACCTCTGACTCCTGCTTTCTAGGTCTCACACATAAACACAGTCATGGGAATCTCTGACTCTGCATCTTTCTTGCTTAGCATCCATCCTGAAAAGTATTTTAAAATTGTATTTCATTTCCTATACCTCAATTGCTTCCCTTTATTTAATAGTTCTTGATGAGGAATAATAATTTCCATTGTTTTGTTTAGGTTGCAGAGCACTACCAAGTCCCAAGTTTTTTTGTAAGTGGCATGTATGTGTATGAATATTTGCACCTAAGATTAAAGACTCCACATATTGGGCTGCAGATGATTCACCATGGTCTTGTTGACCACTCACAGCAGGCAGATAATATGAAAACCACAGACCTAGTATTTTATTGTGAATAAGGCAATTAGAATGTCCCTGCCCTCTTTCCCACATGCATCTTCCCCAAATTTCCACAGCTCATGTGATAGAGCTGGACACAGGTGCACAAAGGACTAGGGAGGAAAGTTCTCTGTTTATCTCAGATGTAAACCATCCACAATTTTGCATGCTGAAAGGCCAACAGGAAATGAGGGTATCATCTGACTGACTCTCTGATTTCAAGGTTACTTTGACAGCTTCATAACAATATTACCTGGGATCCCTCACAAAATCACGACCACTGTACTTGCCACTGACACAACTCAAGACACTGGACAACATTTAACAGGCATAAATCAGGTTCAGTGGTTGCTCCTGAAGTTCATTTCTGCCACACAGCACCTGCACGCTGCGCAGCGGCTGCCACAGCTCTGCCAGGGCCCATCCAGTATGACCAAGAAGAGCAGCAGACGTGTACAAATCCCCACCTCTTCTCTCTGTTCAATACTGCTACTTTAATAGGGATGCCATGCTCTGCACTTACCAGTGCAAACAGTTTTTCTGCTTTTCACCCTTGCATTAGAAGGAAGTCTGTAAGTGAGTTTTAGAGACCTCAGCATTTTGACCTTTAAGAAGGAGGGGGTTCACAAAGCATCAAGTAGCTGAGATAGTATTCACCTCTGTTACAGTTTTTCTCTGCAACACAGTCTTGACACCACCAGTGATTGAGTGAAGCACCTAAGGCCGGCTGTAGTTACATAGTTCAACCACGCTCGTAAGATCTTTTTCACACCAAGGCTGGGCACACACATTAAGAGTTTCACTTACCACAAGTTAAACAAGTGATCACTCTAATACTAATGTTGCTCATAGAGATGAACCCTTTGATTAAACCCAAATAAAAAATATTGCTTTGACTAGAGGCACATGAATTTCAGATTTGAACAGGAGGAGAAGATATGGCAAATTATACTAGACTATTCAGTACTCTGAAAAGTTTAAGTCCATCAGCACTTGTGCATTTTTGTTTACTGTTAACTACTCAAAACTTTGTCCCTATCTGAGCAGATAGGTATGGAAAAATCTGCGATGCTGGCACATCACACAGGTGGAGTACTTAGAAGCCATCTGCACCATTACCATTACTATGTAAGTTAATGCGTGTGGACTTCGTAGCCACCGAGCTCTGGGATTCTAAGCAAATGTCTTTCAAAAGGTCTTTTTAATATGCTGTTAACTAGCGCAAACTAACTTACACGCTAAATGCTGGAGCAGGCTTCGACAAGACAAGTTACACTAAATCACATCAGCAGAGCACATGATAAATTATTACCATACTTAATTAGCGTATGCGGAGGGGGAAGGGAGCAACTAACAAACTCTTTTCAGCCCGGCCGGGGCCACGCTCCTCACCTGGCTCCCAGGAGCCGCGGCTCCAGGTCTGCCCTGCCCGGCCCGGGATGGGCGCCGCGGNGGGGCAGCGGGTCCTGCGGAGCGGCCATGGGGCGCGGCGGGTCCCGGGGCGAGGAACGCGACGTGCCCGGAACCACCGCCCCGCCGCGCCGCCCCCTTCCTGCGCCGCCCCGCCGCAGGTAGGGCGCTCCCGGAGCGACTGAGCGGGGCAGGTCGGTCCCACAGATGGCCGTCCCGGGCGCGACGGCCGCCGGGGTAGACAGCGCGGCCGCCGGCAGCCCGCATTTCCCAGCGGGAAATACCGCGCTCCCGCGGACACGTCGGGTTAAATCCTCCGTGCGGGAGGTGCTCCCCTGTGTGAAAACGCTGTGTTTCGCTAACACCTCAGACACGGGGTGTATATACGGTTCGTCGTGTAGTTCTAGTTTGGATCCAAAAGTGAGCTACTTCAGCAGTATGACACCAAGTGCTCGCTCTCCTGTTCGTGCGGACATTTACGCGCTTAAATCACTGCCTTCCGACAGAGAAAGGCGGCCTCCATTAGGGCTTAAGGTGCATCTGCAGGTGGCTCAACGTGTACGGACAGAGTCTGCAAATGCAAGTACTGCAAAACGACAATCAAAAACTGCACTGGTTTCTCACAGATATCCAAAATTCGTCCTCTTACGCTACAGGCACATCCGATACCATGACAATGTTGAATCTTTGGATGTAATTGCTTTGGAGCCCCACTGTCATCTCTGGCAAATTCTCTCACTTACGGTTTCGATGTAAAGTAAAACAGGCTTCTTAAATGGGGGTCTGTGCATGAAATCACTCTCTAAATAAGAAATATTATGTATTTCTATTTATTGTACAATACAAGCAAAAGAAGCCAGGACAACTGAATTTGTCATTATAAAGATAACATTTCTGAGCCACCTGGCTCATTTATGAAAGAGATAAATTTACAGACAGATTCTGTTCTGTTACACTGAGAGAGCTCCAGTTCAGCCAACTGGCTTACACTGGTATAACTAAAAGTAGCCTTTGGTCCATAAAGCAGTAAAATGGAGTGCTTTTCCATGGATTATTTTCCATCTCTCATGCATGTTACAAATAATAGTAAAAAAAAAGTGATAAAGACTAAACTGCTCTTTTTTTTCAGAATTTAAATTGATGACAGTAACTGTCATCCTGTTGTCACAAACAAGCATTTCTCAGATCACACTGCAGCCTGAAAAGTAGCGGGGGGGGAATGCACCACCAGACCTGTTATTTGGTTTTTCACTAACATCAGTAATATTGCTGTTTTCCAATGATTCTCTTACTGAATTTCATCTGAGATAAAATTCATGTTATTTCATCTGAGATAAATGGAGGCTTGGCCACTGGGTTATACACACAAACACATACACATATCTCTGCATATCTTAATCTCCAAGGTACAGCTAACAGATCACTAAGATTTCTGCAATTCATGATGTGTAAAAAACAAAGAAAATTTTTTTTAGGCATATCATTGGAGTCCAACTCTTCAAGGGGTCGGTTGACTCTCATTTCTTCCACATTTATATTAAAATTCATTCTCAGAGAATAGGGGCTTACTTTAAAAAGGTAACACCAAATCTAATTAGAAATAAAACTGCTGATTCTGTGTGTTTCCCTAGATTTCTTTAGTGGCACAATGTTTTTGGTGATGGATAATTAGGCTGACAGCAGAAGAAGTGTGTTCTTATCTATACAGATCTGTACAAATGCTAGACTAATAATTAGAGTCTCTTTCATAACTGTGAGGAATGACATAGCCACAGTAGAGATAAAAATGTTCTAGATTTTAAACCTGTCAAATTTATGCTTCAATCAAATGAATGCCATGTCTATCCTGAGGACCTCCATGTATGTATTATCTCTGTGTGCGGTTCAAAAACTACTGGACTTAACCCCAAAAGTAGACATAGTGACTGCAAAACCTTCGGGGAAATATATTTACAACCTACATAAAAATGTATCCATTGATTTCCTTCCAAATATCCCTAGTGTACTATTGTTACACAGATGGCTGTAAACAACAGAAGGCTACAAAACATCGGTGTTGGGGGCTAAGTCAGGTTTTACAATCAACGTGGCATTTACTCTTCTCATAACTTACAACCTGGAATCTTCCTACTTTAGGATTAAAAAGTTAGTTCAGTAACCAGTAACAAAGTATTTTTAGTAGAATAACACGTGCCAGCAGCCAAAACTAGTTAATGTTGTTAAAAATAATGTATTTTAAGAAGTATACCTATACATTAGATTGTCTTTTCAATTTGTGCCAGATTAAAAAAAAAATATTTACGAAGTAGTCTTTAAAATAATGAAATGTAATAATGGAAATTAATAGTCTAGTTAATATTACTGCTTCAAAACTTAGGTTAGTCATCATCATTTAACAATTTTTCCATAGTACTGAAGGAAGAGACTGCAATTACTTACAAGTATCTCTAGAGCACTGTTAACAGGCCAGATTAATTTGGCTGTTGCATGCCTGTTCCTGTATCATTCTTTAATGAGTGTTGTAGAAATCTTTGTTACTTAGCTAACTGACCAGTGCAGAAAGCCAGCAATTACTTTGGCAAAATTAAATACAACTGTATCATAAAAGCTAAGTCCAGAATGAGATAACTTTAAGCAACGGCATTCCATAGAATGCTGGATTAATTTTCTCATCAAATTTATAAACCTAAGTATTATCTATATCTTACCTTGCTGTGACCTTATAAGATACTAAATTCAGCATAATTAATCATAATGGGAAGAGTTCAGGATTTTGTAAATTTCCACTCAAATGCAGAATTAATAATTTCAAATAGTTTTCACAAATCAAGTCTATGCAGATCTCTTCTCACTCCTTTCCTCTTGGCCCTGTCAAAAAACCCAGCCATATTTGATGAGGACAGAGGCTTTTCTCAAAGATCCACAAACTATCTGGTAATATATAGCTGGAGAATTTTTTGTCTGAAATAGCAATTAACACACAGTCTCAAGAGGCTTCCCACCTTCTAAGCACAAGACTGCAGACAAAACCATGGACAATATATTCCTCTCCAGAAAAATATTTCTTCTATATCCCCACCAAAAAAACACCACAAAACAATAAAAACAAAACCCAAAAAAACCCACCACACAAAAACCCAACATTTCTTTCCAATTGATCCTCTGTAGCTTTTCCACATGGAAATTGAGAGTTTTTGTTCCAGATCACTAATGCTACTATAACACAGTGGATCAGTAACATTCCCCATGCCTTGACACGCGTTGCCAATAGTCATGGTAACTGTGGGCCTGCCAGAATCACATGGCAACCTTGTTTATTCTTCCTCATCTGTTTGCTTTCTACATTTCAAACATCTTCACTTAAGGAAGTTCATATTGAGTAAAATGCTTCTATGTCAACATAAACTCTTCATCCCTCCTGCATTTCAGTAGATTTTTTCTCCCTGCATTTTCTCTCCCAGTATCCTACAGATAGTTTTTAACTGTCAGTAGCTTCAGAGTGGTGCTAGAAAATTTCTTGCAAATTCTGAGACTACTTTGGAGTAGGAATAATTAATCAGCAGCTGAAAAGTTAAAACTACTTTATTTGCCAATAATTATACTGGTTTGCTCTTTTACAGTTCTTTTACAGGAACATCATGATTTTGACATTTAATTGACAGAAACAGCACTATATGGAGAAAATGCAAGAAATGACACACACCTAGACCATCTTATGTAAGCCTGTGGATAATTTGTTTGCCTGGCAAGACTGCATGATATGGAAATGTTCCCACCACTGTGGGAGCTGTGCTGTGTCCAAGTCAAACACACGCCACAGAAACAGTGAAACCTTTCTTTCTCTAGATTGACGTGTTGAAACTGAGCCTAATACGATTGATTTCAGGCTGCAGCTTATGCCTCTGCAGGGACATTAGCACAGTACCCCTGCCTGGCTGCTTGTTTCCCTAAATGTACAATTTAAATGAGATCTATACCTCATGGTCAGATTTGCTGACAGGTAAGCACGCACACAGAAAGAGCATGTGCACAAATCTTAGGGTTTTTTTAAACAAGATTATGTATTTTCATCACACCCACTACACTCAGAAGTTTGACAGAGTAAGTAGACTCACTCCTATGTTAGCATTCCTTCTTAAAAATTATAGGTACTACAGGAATCACAACAATACTCCACAGATTACTTCTACTCTTCACTCAGATCATGCTGTCAGAGACTGCACATTGCACTTTGTTAACATCCAGCTGTAACACAGACACAAAACATGGAAATGAGAACACAGGTGTATAGCTAAGATTTCCAGTTAGTTTTTCAGTGCCTACAAAAACTTCCTGAAAAATGTACTTCCTCCCTGTATCTTGCCATTCTTTATTTTTTACTGCATTCTATCTTGCTTTTTTCCTCATAGTCATTGTGAAAATATTGCTGTATTTTCTTATTAAAAATTTCTTTTTTCCCGCTTTACTGAATTTGACTTATTGTTTTGCCATTTACAGGCCACACCCCTGTGCTAACCCTAGACATCCACAGGTACTTTTCAAAAGTTATTTGCACCCAGTGTCACAGACATGAGCATATGTTGTGGCTTTCAGGCAGGCATCAGTAGGTGGGAACAAGATGTCAATGAGGCATGACTTGCAAGGAAACATAACTTGTATCAGACCTAAAAACAGCAGGACAGAAGAGGGGTGAGGGTGTACAAGCTCTTCATGGTAGGAGGCCTGACAGACCACAGAACTCATGTGCCCTGGTGCTTGGCTGCTTTCTGTACTTACATCAGGTGGTTTACTGAAAGTCCTTACCCACAGCTGTGCCTTGCTGTATCATTAAATCTAGACTACCACAAGATGTTCCATTGCTCAACAGGCACTGCCCTCCCACTGCTGCTGTTTGCCAGATTTAAACAGAAGTTTGTGACATATTGATTCCTCTGGTTTACTCTCCTAAGTTTAGGAAGGACTCATTCAAAAGTTAATTTGGAAAAATAAATAAAGGCAAAAGTTTCAAGGGCAAAAAGTTTCAAAATAAAAATCCACATTTCAGATTACTGAAATCTAGTTCATGAACTTGACAAAGCAGCTGGGATTTACAAATTTCTCCTAATGGGAACTGTGAAGCCACCCTGTTTTATCATGTATGTTCACTTAAATCAGTCCATAATAATCTCTAAGATCCATTTTTACACCGTTGATGCCCATAGATAATTATTTCTGTCTACAACCAGAGTCCATAAGCTCAATTCTGGCAAATAAGAGCTGGCTAAAAAGCACCAATGGAGGTAACACAATAAAACTTGCAACACTTGATCAGTTTCAGGCCAGAGGCAAGTTTGGTAACTGCAGATTTGCTGCATCCACTAAAACACTGTATCTCTCTGGTGCACCCAGATCTCTGCCCACTCTAGAGAGGCTTAGTAGGCACTCACAGCTTTGTAATACTCTGTTGGGTTTTGATTGCAATTGTTAGACTGCTTCTTCTGCAGATGTTTCCTGAAACTGATTTCACTAAGAAATCCTATATTAGGATTTTTATGTTTGGGTGTTTTTAAACATTTTTATACCACTAGCAAAGTAGCATTCATAGATTTAAATTGACACTAAAACATAAAATAAGATTGAAAATACCCTAGAGTTCAGAAAACTGTGTTAAGCTACATTCAGTTCTGTTATACCAGACAATACTTACGTATACAAGGAATAGGTTTTTTTATTGCCTCTTAAAATTACCCATTATATACTTTTTACAGCCAATTCCTTATCCTTCTAATATGGCAGTAAAAAGCTAAACCACAACTGATTTCTGATACTAGCACTTCAGAGATGAAGAAATAAAGTACCCTCTGTAACTAACATAAAGTGTTCTGAACTGAAAACAGAGTGAACATTATGACTTAAAAATATGATAGTTTATTTCTAATTTGTATAGTCCTTTATGTAGCCCAAGAGTGTGACAGTGCTGGATTCTTCCAAGGTTTTAGGGCTTTTCTAAATACTCGTGATGGAAACTTTGGAATCAAAGGTACAAAATGTAAACAAATACAATGAATTCACCTTAATCTGCTGAACAGAAACAGTTCGTTTTTGAGAAGTACAAACCTCTTGTGATAAAGTATGGAGTACTGATACTGAGAGCAAACTATGGCAATGTAAACATTAACATCAGCTGCTCTGACATTTCTTCTCAAATATCTAGCAAACATATTGCTCCACTGATGCTGGAAGTAGGAATAGGTTCTCATTTAGTCATCTGTTCCCAAATTATGGTTGTACTGCCTGTACTCCAGAGAGGAAAGAAAGGAGCAATTACGTCATCTCTCTGGAACCAGACGAACAAACTACTGCCTACTTCATCTCATGGTCTCTGTAATTCCTAGACACCATCCCTTCGAGGCATTTTCAGCAGTGCAAAAATCTGTTGCCCCTTAAGGACAAATGTAATGGAAAGCTAATTTGAATTAATTTGTAAATAAATAATGAAGGTCAATCTTAAAACTTTTAAACTCTCTGAAATAGTTACCCCAGACTTAAAGCTTGTCTCCACACTCCAGTAAAGGAGTATTCTCCAACTGAAAGGGTGTAAGAAGAACTTGAGTTAGCATCTGAATTGAAAATAAAATCCTAATTTCAACAACCCTTCACATTAAATCAGTGCAACACTCACGTTTTTCACAGGAATATGACTTTTTGCAATTCTTGAAATGAATCACAGATAAACATTTAACTGTTGGGAGCAAAAGATTGGTTCTGAGCTGCCCAACAGCGGGGGCAGGGGGTCCTGTGGCCCTGCCCAACTCGCCCACACAGTGCCGGTGCAGCATGGCCCCAGCCCGCTGGGTTATACCGGGATGTAGGGGGCCAAACTGGTTTATACAGGTCTGGACTGTATAGGGTTGTATGGATTGGACCAAGTTTAGACTGGGGTTGTAGGGGGATGTGCTGTGACATACTTGATTTGTTCAGTCTAGAAAAGAGGATAGTGAGGGGAAACCTCATTGTGGTCTCCAATATCCTCACAAGGGGAAGCGGAAGGGCAGGTATTGATCTCTTCACTCTCATGACCAGTGACAGGACTCAAGGAAAAGGCCTGAAGCTGAGTCAGGGGAGGTTTAGGGTATCAGGACAAGATTCTTCACTCAGAAGGTGGATGGGCACTGGAACAGGCTACCCAGGGAAATGGTCACAGCACTAGCCTGACAGAGCTCAAGAGTCTGGACAACACTATTGGCACTCTTGGGTGTCACTCTTGGGGATGGTGCTGTGCAGGGCTGGGAGTTGGACTTCGATGATCTTCGTGGGCCCCTTCCAGCTCAGGATACGAGTCTATGATACCGGGCTAAACTGGCTGATACTGGCCTGGACTGGGTTATACTGGGATGGACTGCGATATACTGGCCTGGACTCACTTTAAGCTGGGTTAGACTGGTTTATACGGGTCTGGACCGGGACAAACGGGTTTCACAGCCCTCCTCCACCGCCGGCCCTCGCGCGCCCCTCCCC